>JAOTJB010324336.1:0-14037 GCA_027123815.1 Erythroxylum minutifolium | reverse complement strand
ACATAACAATGATACCCATTCCTCTAGATTAGGAGAGGAATGGGGTATTACCCAAAAATGGGTAATCAAAATAATGATTATAAAATTATAGTCCCTTACCAAACTCAATCTTTCATTCCATACCCATTCCTATTTTTCATACCCACTAAACAAGCACACCCTAAATATATTTGTGCTTCCAATTTCAGCAGTCTTCAACTTGGTGATCCAGCTTCCTAACTGTTTCCTCTTGGTTAAATCTAAAGTAGTTGACATTTGCCAAGTTTATTACTGTGTTTATATGATAATTAAAGAATACTTCATACCCTGTCTAGGAGAACAAGTTTTTGTTTTAGATCTACAAGTCACCTCTGCTGTACTTATTTATGATCTTAAGTCTCTAATTTTCTTAGACCATCTCTTCTAATACATATATAAGAGACAGATGGGTGTGAAGAAATAGAAACAGAGAAGATGAACGAAACAAAGACAATGTGCCACCGTTATAGACATGTATCAATCAGCCAGACTGGCAAGCGCAAGGCTTCTTTTCTATTTTAATCCTTGACTTCACAAACTTCTGAGATCTTTTAGTTTGAGAATAAATAAACATGTACAACATATTGTTTATAGACGTCTTGTAATGTCAATTTTCTTTTCCTTTCTTGCATCTTGTTAATCTTTTGGCTTGGCAAGTTTTAAACTACATAATGAATAATGTTTTTAATTCTGATCCATAATGAGTCTATCTTTCACATATGTCTTATTGTTTTTGCTTATTTAAAGCAACTTGAGCAATGATTTCAAGTAAATACTCTACATAGAGGTAAAATAAGTAAAGAAAATTAGCCAATTATAGTTACAAGGAAGATTAAATTAAAGATTCCATCTACTTTTCATATCAGAAGATACAGTGAACTGAAATTTTTTTGCAATTAAAGCAGATCTAATCCAATTGATGATCTTATCAGCTAATTGATATTTCCCTTCTTCATGGTTGGAAAATTTACGTGAATTTCTCTCCTTCCAAAGACAGTAAATAGTAGAAGTAAATGTCGCTTTGTAGAGAATTGCATTTTTCTTATTGATCTCGACATCAACAGCTCATTTGGTGACATTCCAGACGTTACCAGTGCGGCCATGGCAGAACTTGTGAGGCACGCCTTTGTGAATGGCACCATTAACTTTGATTTCGATGTAGTCGCTGATCTTGTAGGTCCTGAGATACATAGCCAAAGGGATATAACCCTTCTTCCTAAAGTGTCTAGTGAATAGATCTCTAGTTCTCTCGTGAAATCTGCATGGCAGACTTGTTATATGCTACATCAAGCCTACTCCTCCAGAAATTGCAGCTATGAAACATGCAACTTTCACAATCATTACTAAATACTTTATTGATCAAATTCCAGGCATTAAAGATATTCCATTCCACAACCTAAAGATTACCGATTGACAAGATAATAACCAAAGTTTATTATATCTCAGATGCCTGCAATCTCAATGCACTTTCAAACTCCTTTTGCTACTATTTCCTTGTCTTTTTTACTATTTATTAATCCTT
The DNA here is from genome assembly GCA_027123815.1 of Erythroxylum minutifolium. NCBI lineage: Eukaryota > Viridiplantae > Streptophyta > Magnoliopsida > Malpighiales > Erythroxylaceae > Erythroxylum > Erythroxylum minutifolium. The sequence goes on along the minus strand of JAOTJB010324336.1, from coordinate 12,497 downwards.
AGTGCTTAGATAAATGTAATCCTAATGCACATACAAACTATTCTTATTGTTATTTCATTGTCTTTCTCGCTATTTATTGATAATTATTACTGAACTATGTTTCTCTTATATTTTGTCTTGTATTGCCAATCTCTTGTTCTCGTTCTAGTTGCTCAGTCAAAATTTTCTTTTTAATTCACATATTTATCAGTTGTTTTCTACCTTAGTCATAAATTTCTTTTTAAACTTTCATTGATTTACTTTAATTCATATCAAATTTTACAGTTGCTATATTGTTTACTAAAATATTATAACAGATTTTACTTCATCTGTTTGGATTATCAGTTTTTACTGTCCACTTTTATTAATCCAATTTAAATATTCACCTATCGTATCTTTTCCTCTTTGCCCTTACAAAATTCTGTCCTGTATGATACATTTCTAATTTTTACCTCCAAATTCTAGCTTTAACAATATTCATTTACACATCTTAACCATTCATAATAAAACCTATACATAGATACCCTTTAATTCTCAAAAACAACTGGGCATTATAAGTTTTCAAATTCTCACTATGCATTTGCGCAATGACTACCTGCTAATCTTTATTAAAATAGCAACATGATGATGATACCAATACCTAACTTCATACATGTAATCATGCACCAGTGTATAGTGAATCTCTATGTAATCACGTGTATATAAGCTGTTCACTAATGGCTATATGGACATGTTAAATAGAATATTGTTATTTCCCTTCTTCAAATATTCTAGTGTGATTTCCTTCTCTCTCTTTTGGTTCTTTCTCTCAACATTCTCCCAACATCACTATCATAGTCACTACATTTTGTTAACTTCATACAAATAATTATAACATTTGGTATCAGATAACTTCAGTCTAAAAAGTGAATCAATGGCTAAAGGAACGAGAGGGGTGGCGATGCAAAGGCTCGAAGAAATTATGAAAAGTTGGGGGAGTCACAGAACAGGAGCAAAAGAGGGCTTTTGGATTCACAAGAAATGAATGAGAAGATATTTTTAGAGTTTCAAAATAGAATTGAGAAGAGAGATGTTGGAGTTGAGAATGATGCTTTTGTAATTTTTATAGAAATAAGGGGGAGAACCAGAAGCTACAATTTCAAGGGTGTTAGATCTCATGTCTTAGAGCAATCATCCACCATAAGAGAAGGATGAAAACGCAATATTGACAAGGTTGCATCAGATTGAGTTTTTGTTATTTGATAGTGAAAACGTCAAACTATGGTTGTACCTTTGTGAATAATTCTTTCAGCTGGATCAAACGTCAGAGAAAGCCAAGGTGAACATTGTTATTTTACACATGGACGAATGAGCACATGAATGCTATCATCTGTACATAAAAAAATCGTAAAAAGGTGGAATTGATTGATTAGGAGGAATTCACTTAGTCCTTTAAACAGAGGTTTGATGTAGAAATCTTTGATGATCCAGTAGGAGATTTCGAAGAGCTAAAACAAGATGGAACGGTGTTAGACTACTGTGCTCAATTTGATCACTACTCAAATAGATTATTATTATTGAAGGAGTACTTGATTAGATTTTTTGAAGGGGCTTAAATTAGAAATTGGATTGACGGTAAAGTTATATGAACCACGTTCATTGCATCAAGCTTATATGCTAGCTCATAAATAAGAAGCCATTGTGTTATCTACTGGGAATACTTTGTTGAATCGAGTTAATACGATAAGGAATAGGAACAACGGTGGGTATTCTAACTTAAACCTGAGACCAAAGCATACACCTAACATATTCAAAAGTCCAAGCCTGGATGGAATATTACCAACACCTCCATCAACATTATGTCCATCAAGATTTCTATAGGAAGGGTTAGAGAGAACTCTCTTTAAGCTTTAGCATCCTCACTCCTCCTTCCTATTCACACTTCTTAACCTCTTCACAACTCTGAAATGCTCCTTTCATCCTTCCCTTTTTCCCTGTGATCCCTCTACATCCTCAAACCACCCTCTCTTTCAGTTTGTTTTTCAATCATCTTTGTGTTCTCTGATTGACAGGCTAAGGCAGTAAGGTCTTTCTCTTTTTTCCTTCCTCCCGCCCTCCTTTATTTCCTCATTTGACATCTGCACCTATCCACTTTTCCTACCTTTTAAAAACTGTTACCTATGTAGATACCACTGCCCCTCCAACTCATTACACAACAAAACAACTATATGGAGGATTTTCCTCTTTTACCTTTGTTTTCAACAGCTGCTACACTGAAAGCTCACAACTCTTCACCCTTACCCTCTACCTCTTCTGCTGTATTGGCTTTTGACTCTCCTCTTTTCCCTTCTACTTTTATTCTTCCTGCACTCCCCTCCTTTACTTTAACCCAACCTTTGCCTCCCTTTTCAGTGACCAGTCCAATACCAGCAAGGAGAACTTGGAAGCATGTGGTAGGTGGCTCCTCAAACCTTTCTCTACACTTCTGTCCACCCACGACTGATGATGGTCGCATTATTGTATCCCTAAATCTGGAAGTTCTACAAGAAGGCGTCAAATTTTGGGAGAACTCCCTCATACGTTCTTCTGGGATAAAAGATCGACATTTCCTGTTATTCAAAAATGGGCACAATCAATATAGAGACATAAAGGTTTTATTGAAGTAGTTATAGCAAAAGATGAATATCAATTGTTCATATTTTCTTCTAAATCTCAACAACTCAAGATAATGGAAGAAGGGCCATGGCATGTATCAAAATTTCCACTTTTCCTACAGCCTTGGCAGCCAAGTTTTGAGATTGATTGCAACAAAAAAAGACCTGTTCCAATATGGTTAAATCTCCATAGTGTTCCTCTTAAATATTGGAATACTAAAGGTTTGAGCATGAATGGTAGTTATCTAGGCAAACCCCTATATTTGGATGATCATACCGTAAATAGGAAGAGGTTGTGCTATGCTCGAATATGCATCAACATGGATCTATCTAACCAGCTTCTTGAATCTATCACGATTATAAGCTTGAGACTTGATGGATCTCTATATGAGAATCAAGTGACAGTTCAATATCAATGGAAGCCCTCAATTAATTCTCTTGGTAAACGATGGCTTCCTACAGGTTAAACCTTCCGAAAAGGTGATTATGAGGAGCTAATGGGTGAGAAGAGCATCTACCAAGATGATGGACTGCCTGAGGTATCAATGCCGAGCACAAACTCAATTGGTCAAAATGGTGAAGATGGTTTTCCAACTGATGGGCTAGGGGAATTTGTTAAAGCAGATAGTGGTAAAACATATATCATTAAGGGAGACTCTGTTATAGCTGATAGTACTCCTACTGACAAGAGTGATGATACTCGTGTGGCTGAACCCTTAGGTATCTCTGTTAATATCTCTAAAAATTAAGAGAAGTTGGTTATTACTTCTTCTCCTCCCAAGGATAAGAAGGATGATGGCCCTATCATTGGGGAATTCTTGATAGCTACAAAAAAGGAAATCCAATAAGAGCAAAGGTAAGAGCTCCAAAAACAACACTTTTTGATTATGAAATTTTTTGCATGGAATGTGAGGGGATTAACTACCCTAAAAAACTCTCAACTTTAAAGGAATTTGTTTATAGTACAAATCCACGGATTTTCTTTCTTTTTGAAACCAAAATCAAATATGCGAATCTTAGATTAATGAATAAACTAGGCTCTAGATGGAAATTTATTTCCAATCATTAAGCTCATGTCTATGGGAGAATCATTATTGCTTATGATCCTGCGTTGGTGGATGTCCATGTTTCTATTAGTAAAATGCAAGTTATTCACCTGAAATGGAAACCCATTCAGGAAAATGTTGGAAATTTTCTTCTTGCATCTAGGATGCCAATCATGTATTCCAAAGGAAGTTTTTATGGGAAAGTTTATCTGAGTTTCAGAATGCTATAAATGGACCTTGACTTCTATGTGGTGACTCCAATTCTACTTTATGTAGAACTGAAGCTGATGGAAACTTTAGTTTGAGAAATTTCTCAACCGACTTTCATGACTGTGTGAGTAAATTGGATATTCTTGACCTTAAGTCCCACGACCACTTCTACATATGGAGTAATAAGTAGTCTACTAGATGGGCATTAAGGAAGAAATTTGATCATGCAATAGTGAATAGAGAATGGCTCACTCAGTATCCTAATAGTGTCTCTACGTTCATGGATCCTCTATTTTCTGATCATACACCTATGCAAATTGAGATTTTACTCCAACATCAAGGCTAAAGAGGTCCTTTCTGGTTTAATAATTTTTTACTGGATGATGATGGCTTTTTTGAAGCTCTTTAGAAGGGCCTGGAGGTTTCAGTTGAAGGCACACACCAATTCAAGTGTACCCAGAAGCTAAAGACTATTAAGATGGAGATGAAATCTCTAATGAGGATAAGAACCACATCATCACAATAAATTATTACCATAGCTAGAGTAGAGTTGGAATCTATTCAGGCTAAGCTTGCTTTTGATCCTTTAAATCCTACCATATTGATCACCAAGAAGACCCTTATGATATCTTATTTATCCAAAGCTAGGGATCATGATAGTATAATGGAACAAAGAGCCAAGATCAATTGGCTAATTGTAGGAGAAAGGTGCTCTAAATTCTTCTTTAACTCCATGTTAGACAGAAGGAATTCAATAGGATATTTTCTCTCAAGTTACAAGATATATTTGAAATCTCCCAACAAGAAGACCTCCTAAAGGAAGCTGAGAGATACTTTAAGAGCTTCTATGGTTCTACCCGTTCCCAGGCCACTTCTACCCCTCTTTACTCCATCATTTATACTAAGATCTCACAGGAGCAAGCTACAACACTTATTTAACCAGTGGAGGATAGAGAAATCGAGGAGGTTTTGTTCCAAATGCAGCCTAATAAAGTTCCTAGACCTAATGGATTTAATGGATTTTTTTTCAAAAAACATGGTAGGGTACTGGCCCTATGGTTAAGAGTGCCATTTTGGAATTCTTCTCTGGGGGTGTGCTTTTTAAAGAGATTAAAAAAATCATATTTGTTTGATTCCTAAATCCTCTTGTTCTTCCTCATTAAATGATTACAGGCATATTGCATGCACCAATTTTCTCTACAAAGTAATCTATAAAATTCTAGCAAATAGGTTGAAAGCAGTACTACATTCCTTAATCTCAGATAATCAAAGTGCCTTTTTATACAGAAGACGGATTGGCGATAATATCTCCATTGTCCAAGAATTGATGAAAGGGTATCAGAGAAAGAATGGTCCTCCTAATTGTATCATTAAAGTGGACTTCAAGAAAGCATTTGATCATATAGAATGGAATTTTATCCTACAGACCCTAAGTCTTTTGGATTTCCCTCATGAGTTTGTCAAATGGGTTGAGGCCTGTATAATAACTCCATCATATTCTATTCTGGTTAATGGAAGGCCAATTGATCTCTTTAAGAGTACAAGAGGCCTTAAACAAGGTGATTCTATCTCCCCTTATCTCTTTATCAAATGCATAGAAGTCCTAACACAATTGATTATGCAGAAGGTAAGTACAAGTAAGGACTTCAAATATCACAACAAATGTAAGAGGATAGGGCTTATCAACTTATACTTTGCAGATGACTTATTGCTTTTTTCCTAAGCCCATGGTTATCTATTGAATTACTCATCTTTACACTATCTTTGTTCAAAGATATTTTAGGATTAGAGGTTACAAAAGGCCATTTCATCCTAGCTAATAATGCCACTATGATGGAAGGTCGTATCTCTGTAATTATAAGCATATGTAGGAAACAAGCTCTTCTAACTTATCTCAGGTCTTCTGATTACCACTAAAAGGATACAATTCTCTGAATGCTTCCCTTTGATAGAAAAAATACAGAGAAGATTAAGTAGGTTGACTAATAAAATTATGTCTTTTAGTGGAAGATTGCAACTTATTAAATCTATACTCAATTCCCTTAATGTCTATTGGTCCTCTAACTTCTCACTTGCTAAAGGAGTTATCAAAACCATTGAGAAGCTATTTAGAAGATTTCTTTAGGGAAACCTCAATTCAAACAGACACTTTGCAAAGGTGAAATGGTCAAAAGCTTGTAAAAGGAAGGAAGAAAGGGGCTTAGGTTTGATCTTTATTGCCTCCTTTAATAGGTCAGCTTTGATCAGAAATCTGTGGAATATTCTACTGTATAAGTAATCTTTATAGATCTGTTGGTTTCATACCTATATCCTTAAAGGTTCTAGTCTTTGGACTATCCCTTTTAAAACCTCCTTTTCTTGGTCTTTGATTCAACTATTAAAATTAAGACCCCTCTTACAACCTTTGGTGACTTGTAAAGTTGGAAATGGTGAAAAAGCATTCCTATGGTTCGATAATTGGACGGGTAAAGGACCCCTTATCAGATTTCCTCAAGCTCTTCATATTTGGAATGGCCTTCCTATCAACTTGAAAGTTAAATCCATCATCTTAAAGGGCCAATGGAATATTCCAAGGGAATTACAGTATCTCACTCCTCATTACCACCCTAATTTAGATAGAGAGGACTCATTTCAATGCATTAATATCCCTGCTAATACCTTTCAACTTGCGAAATTCAGGAAATGGGAGAATCAGAATCACCCATGACAGCCATGGTTCCCTATCATTTGGCATAAGGCTCTCATGCCTAGCTATTCCATTATTCTCTAGCTCATTATGTTGAATAAGATAAGTACAATAGATAGACTGCACTATATTACATCTAACTCGATTTATGTTCTCTGTGAGTTAGAAGAAGAATCTAGGAATCATCTTTTCTTCCTCTACCCCTTCTCCCAGTTCATATGGGAGAAAATACAGGAATTGTGTCTTATATCTAATATTGGGACCACTTTTGGGGCAGCTCTAAACTGGTTTCAGAAGGTGAATCATACCTCCAATTACAACAAGCAAATCTATGTCATCTCCTTTGCCTCGTCCATTATGGAGATTTAACGAGAGAGAAACATTAGAAGATTTCAGAACACACATCGCTCATGAGATGAGGTTCTCTTCTCTCTTGTTGGTAGAATCAGAGAGAAACTGCTATGTTTTATAAGGTCTGACTGAGTTTACCCTAATCTAGCCTTATCATGAAGAATCTATTAACAGACAGAGAATAAAATTCTTGAAAAAGAAAATCAACTCAAGTTGCAAGTTAGTACCTACGTAAGAGGCGTCCTTTATCTTTGATGCATGGAAAGCATATGTCGAAGTTGAGTACTCCAATCCTTACACTCTGCATCAGTTCTAGAAATAGGAAGCGTATTCTTGAAGATCCTCTCTTTCCATTGGCTATAGCACCTTCTCCTGCTACAATCGACGATCATCTTCCTAAACCCTAATTTGGTAGGAATTGTACGAAAGGGAGAAAATGCGCTCTAAGCTTTCCAAATTTGCCTAACTCTTCGTCTGATGGCAATATTAAGCTTTTGTGACTCTCATTCCATACGCTGTTGTTATACTAGATGAAATTATTATGTTTGTCTCCAAACGATGTCATGGATGTAACTGAGTTTTATCCTCTAAAGGTTGCCGCTGCATAACCTGCTAGTTATTCTAGATCTCATATGTAACTTCCTATTTAATTTATTAATACAATTTTACTTATTCAAAAAAAACATTACGTTCATCAACATTGGTAAGACCTTTTAAACCTTCTAAACAAATTAATAGTAAAGATTTTGATGACAAGAGAGCAAAAGGGCTCTATTTCTGGTGTGATGAAAAATATAGCCAGGGTCATAAATGTAAAAGGAAATAACTATAGTTTTATATGATTAGAAAAGATGATGACCATGGGAAGATGGAATGTGAGGGCGATGTGGATGAGTTGGAGGAAGTGACAGGATAGGATGATGACCCAAATGTGCCTATGCAAGCTATGCTTAGACTATCGGAGGACGAGGAGTTTAAATAGATAAGATTGGTGGGAATGCATCGAAGGAGAGTAATCCACATCTTGATTGACAATGGGAGAATGTATAACTTTATGGACATATCAATGGTGAGGAAAGGGAAGTGCAAGGTTAGGGAGATAGAAACTGTCTCAATAACGGTAAGTGGGGGACTATAATTGGAATTCCATTAGTATTGCGAAAGCTTTGAATGGACTATACAGGGAATTTAGTTCACCATGAGTGCTTTGGTGCTGTCGTTAGGAGGCTGTGATGTTATATTGGGGGTGTAATGGTTAGCTAACTTGAATGATGTGTTGTGTAACTTTAAAGAAATAACTAAGGCGTTTAATTGTGACGGTCACTTAGTGACATTGAATGGGAACTATGGAGGAAGATCACAAATAGTTTCCTATAAAAATTTTCAAAAAGCTTTACAATGTTCACAAAGGGGTAATTACTAATGATGTAGCTAACTATCCCCATTGAATATCAGATACAATAGATGAGGGTGAGTGAGGACCAGTGGAGTGCGTATGATGAAATTAATATGTTCTTATCTGAATATACAGTAATATTCCAGGAGCCGAACGGTCTTTCACCTGATCATAAATACAACCATCAAATTCATCTGAAAGATGGTATTGAAGCTATTAACAGTAGACCATATCATTACTTAGGAGCGCAAAAGGATGTTATTGAGCAGTCGGTCAGGGATCTCATCAAACAGGGATTTATAAGGCACAACTACGGTCCCTTTGTAGCACCGATTGTTCTTGTTAAAAAAAAAGACAATTCTTGGCGTATGTGCTTGGATTATAGGGAATTGAATAAACACAAAGTTAATGATAAATTTATGATACCTGTTATCGAAGAATTGTTAGATGAGTTGCATGGTGCAAGTTGGCTAAATTGGACTTACGTTCGGGGTATCATCAAATCAGAATGCAATTGGAGGATATCCCAAAGATGACATTCAAGACACGCGAAGGACATTATGAGTTTTTGGTAATGTCCTTTAGCTTTACAAACGCTTCGGTCAACATTTCAACGATTGACGAATGAGTTGTTCAAGCCATATTTGAGGCATTTTATTTTAGTGTTCTTTAATGATATTCTCATATACAGCCAGTCCTTACAATTGGATATACAACATATCACAACAGTCATGTAGATTCTTAAAGATAATTAATTATTTCTAAGGGGGATAATTGTGTCTTTGGAGCATGACAAATTGAGTATTTGGGATATACAATTTCAGAGAGTGGAGTGGAAACAAATACTAGAAAAGTGAAGACCATTAAAGAGTGGCCAGTACCTAAGAACATTAAAGAGTTAAGAGGATTTTTGGGCATTAAAGGATATTATTGGAGGTTTATTAAGGGCTATGGACTAATTGCGAAACCACTAACAGAGATGTTGAAGAAAGATAAAGTGGGAACGTGGGATTAGCAATAAAAGGGAAACATAACCTTTGAGAAACTGAAGAAGGCAATCTCATTAGCTCTAGTGCTAACTCTTATGAACTTTTCACAATAGTTTGTGGTGGAAGCAAATGCTAGTGGATTGGGAATTGGGGCTATTTTACAACAAAATGGCCATCCGATTGTGTTTCTCAGAAATAAATTAGCCAAAAGATATGAAGGTTTATCGACTTATGAAAAAGAGTTCCTAACAGTGATAAAAGTTATCAAACACTGGCATCATTACCTTAGTTGTAAACCATTTGTGGTTAAAAAGGATCATCTTAGCATTAAATATTTATTGGAGCAGGGCTTATCTACTGACAGGACCCTATCCTATAATGACTAGGCGACCTGCCCAGCACTCCATGGTGGCTCTCCAGTTGATATCCGAGTCGGTTGGAAAGTTCATGTGAAACTAAGCCTATTGCCCTTATTAAGGAACTGCTTCAATTCATAATAAGAAATATAAACTGTGAGGTTTTGTTTTTCAGTTTATTAAAAATTTTGGCAGTATAACGACTGTACTTTGACATCCCAAAACTTTCAAAGTCCTTGTAAAAGTTCAAAACACTACTATTATCACATCAATTTCTCAACTCCAAATTGTGGACTTCAAATCCACTCATATGCAGTCTCAAATAGTTACATCAATAAACTTTGAAAAGCTAAAACAAAGTTATGCATTCCATTTAAAAAACCTTTATACAAATCCATTCTTTATACAACTATACTTCCAAAACATATTCAAAGATATACAGTAGCTCTAAAAAATATGTACAAGGTAAAATAAAAGTGTTTACACAGTAGCACTTGATGAAGTTGACTACTTGCGAGGTGGAATCCCTGCTACTGAAGCCCTTGAGTGTGCACCTGAGAGGTTTTATTTAAAAACATAAAATAAAGGGTGAGCTAAATGAGCTTAATGAGTGTTATTGATTTCCAACAAAAACATTTATACAAATATTAACCTCTATAAAAGAAAACAATTTCTTTTCTAATAACCAATATTCTTACAAAACATTTTTTTCTTTTCATAAGATCAATGCATATGTAAAACAAAACATATAAAATTTTCTAAGATCAAGATGGCAATCAATACTTTCATGAACTTTCTTTTTAAAATGGCAATCAATACTTTCATGAACTTTCTTTTTAAAACATAACCTATCACTAATTTTCTTTGCCATATGGTACCCTTAGGTGTAAGGCCATAGAGTTGGTTTTGTATCGCTTAATTGTGCCTAGTTAACCTCTATATACCAATTTTTATGAAGTTGGTTCTGCATCGCTTACCTATAATGATGCTAGCATTACATATAAATCAATGGTTACAGAGCTGGTTCTGTATCACTTACTCGTAACAGTGCTAGCACAATATATACTCTACACGTGTAGAGGGCGACTCACAGGACATACTAATAGACACAACACCACTTATGTCAATGATAGACGCCCCCTAAACATCGCCATACATACTAGGACGTACTCTGATCGATATGATTGTATGTATAAAGACCTAACGACGTACCATAGACTAAACCAAAATTACTACATGTGCGTGCCTTATTTCAATACCAATTAAAAACATATTCAAAATCCATTTCTATGTCAATTCAAAGCATATGTAAATTTCAATTCAAAGCATGTGTACATTTTATTAGTTTGCAAGTGCATTCAAAACTCAATTCAATGCTAAATCAAAACATATGTAAATCTCATGAAGATTAACTTTTAAATTTAAGTAGTAGCATCAATGGAATTATTTATAAACATACTTTTCATAATAAGGTAAAAACTATCTTTACAAAATCAGTTTAAAGGTAAACTCACTATTTGTCTCCCTTATGTGTCTGGTGCTTTTCCTTTATTAGTCCCGATCCTACAGTGATGAGAAAACTTTATTATCTTATTCAGCTATAAGAGAGACCCTTGAAGGGTTCCTGAAACTTACCAAGTACATCTATAATGTTGGCCCCCTAATGTTTTCTTAAGGAATAAGCATGATTTAAATAAATTATGAGGTCTTTAAGGGATTATTTTGCGGAGTTAATTATTATGTCAATGTTGGTAAGATTTTATGACATAGATTAATTGAATTAAAGTATTGAAGTTGTAAGATTGTATAAGGGCAAATTGGGCATGACACTTAAGGTTAGAAGACATAGCCTTATATTGGAGGGCAAAAGGGACATTTTGTGAGTATTAAGAGTGAAGAAGAAGAAAAAAAATTATGTGTGAGAAGAGTGAAAGAAAGAGAGTGTCGTGGAAGTGGAGAAAAGAAGAAGAACAAGCTAGGGTTTTGGAGATTCATTAAGACTTTGAAGATTTTGAAGCTAAATCAACGTAAGTGTAAGCATCATTCTTCTTGATTAGATAAATGAAACATGTTTTGATGTTATTTAAGAAATGAATATGTGTGGAAAGTTGATGAAAATGTTTTAAATCTTTTATGGTTAATGATCAAAGATAGATTTTAATGTATTTGTGAATGATTTTGGGTTGAAATGGAGTTGGAAATGAAGTAGAAGGGGTGGTTTAAAGTTAAGATGGGTTATATTTGAAAGATGGGGAGTATATAGATGAAGAATTTCGAAAAATGTCTTCAAAATGAGTTTCTGGAAAAGCTCGCCGCGACGAACTTCTAACTTCGCTGGGCTGAACTCTAACAACTTCATTACGGTGAGCTTCTGATTTCGCTGCAGCAAAATCCATTTTTCTACACAGACATGTTTTGGTATTTTGGGCATAACATTTTGTTTAGTTGTTTAAATGAAGTAATGTTTGATTTGGAATAAACTAGAGACATAGGGATACGAGTTTTGTGAAGAAATGAAGTTTCAATTCAGTCTCTAGGGATCTAAAGTTTTGAAGGGAAGTTTAATATAGAATGTTATGTTAGTATTGGCACTAACCAAAAATGATTGGGGCATAACGTTTAGAGTATTGCTCCAAATTGAATGATTTTGGTGTCATTAGAAACTTAAGACAATTAGGAACAATTTTCTAGAAGGAAGTGTTATCAAAATTTATCATTTACCTGATAATAATGATCACGAAAAATTGATCCAAAGTTTGGGACTTTTAGAAGATTTTGAGTATTTAGAATTTATCTTAGTGCATGTGCTTTATGAGTTCTCAAATTTGAATTCCTATTGAATGAGGATTGT
>JAOTJB010324314.1:0-14039 GCA_027123815.1 Erythroxylum minutifolium | reverse complement strand
TATTTACTCTTATACCTTGCTATGTACCATTAAGATCATTGCCTCTTATCTAGAGATTTATTTTCAAAAAGGTCACCAATTAATATCTTGCGTAGATGATACATTGATCTTAATTACTTTCATATCCAAGCATATAATACAGATGTACACTGTAATATCTTTCCCCAAAGCAATCACATTATCAGACGTTCACTCACAATAACTGATAAATTTAATCTTGAGGACTTCTATATATATCATTATCATTTAGTTCATCTTACTTACCTATGTTCTCAATCAATTCAAAAATATAAAATAAATAATCATCATGAAATTCTAATATAAAAACCAATGTTATAATCTTATACTAAATCACAAACTCTTAACATGATACCTAAATAACCATTCCAGTACTAAGCTCAACCTTTCAAGGTATTAGAAATTTTGGTTTTCTTTCAAGTTTGCTTGCACCTTTTAAATCCAATACTTTTAGTTACATCTATATTCTTTTCTATGTCAAATCCACAAAAATATATTTACTTCCACATCTTATATTCCTTAATATAACCACAAATACAGATACACCGACTCTATGTCTAACCTATCAAATCATATAGCATCTCCTATATTAGGATATCAACAAACTTCCATTGTCTCACACTATGAATCTCGATTTACCCCAGAGGGACCAGATATAGACGGATGAGATCTTGCAATAGTATTACTCTCAGCAACCTCACTAATAACCTCATGAGATATTTCCATAGTTAAATCTAAACCAAAACATAGGATAACCCGCATTAGGCCAAACACAACTCTTATACTCACGTACAATCAATACTTAAGTGTTGGTTAAACCAGAATCGCCTAAACCATGCTCTGATACCAAACAATATAACACCTACATACCCCCTGGAAGGATATGCAAATGCTACACAAAACAGAGCAAAAATAATCCAAAACATACTAAATAATCTGTTACATGCATTTCCAGAAACTTAAGCAAACATGTATTACATATCATTTGATGTTATTTTATAAACAGAACTATCAAACATATTGTACTATTTCAAATACATGTCACAGGTTCCAAATCCATCCTGTATTATAGTTATTACAAACCATATACACAAAGTACAAAATGTTTCATCATAATGTGTACAATTAAAAAACAACTAAAAATTGAACATTTTTCAAAATAAACAGATCCTTCTTAGCCACTGCTATTGTCTTTGTCTCAATGTTAAACCTTCTTTTCAAAACCTACACGGAGATAAAACCACCGTGCTAAGCATAAAGCTTAGTGGGGAATAACTAAACGTAAAGCAAAATGGTGACTGTTTATAATAGTCGTCTAACTTTCACAAGCACTAAATTAGATTATACTATAAGCAATCTTTAATTGTGCATCCTAATGACGTTCACAAGCACTAAATCAGATCATACTATAAGCAAACTTTAATTGTGCAACCTAATGAATCTTCCAAACATTACTTGCTTCATAACAGTATATAATTTATCAAAACATAATTTGATATTTTATAACAGAATATAGAAATATTAGAACAACACATATTTCTTTCAGATCAAAACATAATGTATATCATATTAGTTCATAATTTATGTTAGATCAGATCTTTAACTTGTATCAGAACAAAATTTAACTTGTATCAGATTATAACTTAATTTTGTGTCGAAACTGAGCATATATCAAAACATAAAACAAGTTAACCTGTTAATCCTTTTCACAAAAGTGGGTAACAGGACTAGAACAGAAGATAACCATGTTTGGTATCTGAAAATAGAAGAGAGTTAAGTCTCTGAAAAAGGACATACAAGTGTCTAAAATCAAAAGACACCGAAGTGTCTCGTACTTAGTGTCTGATTACAAAAAATACCTTAGTATCTAGTTATAGGAGTAGCTATAGACCTTTCTAGGCATACCTATTTATGCATAACTAGGACTTGATAGTTTTAAAACAAAACATGTCACATTTTGGAATTTTCATGCCAAAGATATATTGCAAAACATATGATTTTATTCCATTTTGTTTAACTTGAACATATTCACTCACATTCAGTCAACTCAATATGTCTTATAAACATAAGCATTTGCATCTATACAATAATGAAGCATTAAATCATTACACATTACATATAATCACACAAGTTCCCAATTCACAAACATTCATGCTTAATTCACGATACTCATGTTCTTTAAACCACATTTGCATTCATAGGTATGTTTCATTCCATTAACAATTCTTATGTAGACTTCATTCCTTTAATATCTTATAAGTCCCAAAAATAGATACTTTGTTACCTAATAACACCTTCCTTAAGTTATTACTTCAATTACAAATCCATAACTAAATTAACTTTTACTCAATTAATTTAACATCATCTAGGTACATTTTCAAACCTTAATTAAGTTCAATTAAACCATTTTCAAGCAGCCTAACCTTATATAGTCCAACAATTATGTAAAACCAACATTTTCCCTTATAAGTACTGCCCAAGATCATGGGGTACCTTCCCACAATAGTGAAAGAAGCTAATCTCCCATTTTTCCTAGAATTTTCTAGTTTTTCTCAAGACATATTTTTAGGTCAATTTTACATGGCCATTCTGACATAGAGACTAAAGTTTCTGGGCAATATGTTCTTTTAAACAAATATTCCTTTATGTAATAAGGATAGAATGAGCCAAATTTCATACATTTTGGTTCATTATTTCTAGATTTATCCCTAAAATACTACTGTCTGTTCTTAAACAGTGACAGAATCTAAAACTCAACTTCAAGCCAAATTTCAAAACTCTTTAACATAGAAATAAAATTATATTCCTTCATACAAATTGTAGACATATGTATTTCGTTTAATATACAATTAAAATTACCCTATTTGGATATCTACAGTTCAAGTTATGGTCAAAATACCGATGTATGTTCAGCGAAAGTAGTACAATTAATTCACATATTACACCTCCAAGGCCCCTTCCCAAAGTTCATCAATTCCACCTTATTCAAACCTCAATTAGACGTCAATTCATGTCTAGAACCAATTTAAAAGTCATTGATTAGGTAACTTACGAATCAATATACTCCACACATCAAAACCAAAATAGAAATTATCATACAAAGATCATTTTTCCATCACCTAATTATTAACATCATAACACATACTTCATGCCAATTCAATTATAATAAAACCTGTATTAATACAAGCTGTCAAGTTTAGAACTCCCTTTCCTAGTTACCTTCAAGTTTCTTCTTCAAAGAACTAACCAAATCAGTCCTTCATGCAACTAATACACTTTCAAAATCTGGGTAGGTGTAGGATGATCTTAATACCCAAAAGACAACACCATAAAGGATATCTTGAGGTAACTTCTTGATATAGTATATGGCAAGGAGTTTAGTGTGATAGGATATCAAAATTAAAGTAAAATTCAAAGCAAGGAGAGGGAATGAATGGTTTTAGTGGAGATGCTTCAATGAAGGCTACAGAAACTTCTTGCAAGGTTAACATCTAAGTGGCTAAGTGTCACTCTCACAACATAGCATTTGTCACCATTGCATGTGTCCATTTCTCCACCATATAAGCCACCAAATGTCTCAATTCTATTAGACCACCTGTCACTCATTTATTGCTACCACTTTTAAATTCATTAACCATGTCATTTGTCACCTAATTTTCCATGCCAAATGTCACTAATTCATAGGCTGAGTCATACTAATTTTCTATGTACCCACTTGTCTTACCACTTGACATTTTTCTTGTCAAAATGTACATTTTAATACATCAATTTTCTAATGGTACCAATTAATTCCAAACCACTAAGTATGATCCATTAAACCAAAAGTCAAGATCAAACCAAAATTCAAAACATATACAACTTACAATCATGTCACAATTTATCACATATGCCGTCATGAACATGTAATATTTCAACTAGGGTATAATTTGCAGCCTTACAAGAGAAGTTTTTGTTATTTTCTTTATGTTTAGCTAGTTTATTTCATTTTCAATGCTTTTATCATCATATGTCTTAATTTATTAATTCCATTAGTTTATAGTTTTCTTAGTGTTAATCACATTTTTACATATGTTAGAATATTTAGAACGAATGTTTGATGGATTTTATAGTTGAAACATGAATTTTGTAATGAACCTTTGCAACATATCAACAGATGTTTATTCTTGCAATTTTCCATTTTTAATTTTGGTTGCTTGAGTTTATTTATATGTTTTTGCATATCTGAATTTATTGGACATTTGAATGTTTAATGATTATGTTATGGGTTTTGTTTATTTAATATCAATTGTTTTTGATATGATCATGTGTGGCTAGACTACTTAGGGGTTTGGAGATATTATAAGGATGAAGGGATGGAAATTGTGAGAATAGAGTTGGACTTGTCTTGAATTGGTACTTGTAGGACTAGGTTGGTTTGAGATTTAGGATAATTTCATGAATTAGGAATTTCTTGTCGGTTTGATCACCCTTTAGGTAATTTTCTAATTTGAAGGCTGGGGTTGAGCATGTGATATGTAATAGTCCATAATGATTCCTAGAAGTAGCAATGGGTTAGTTAAATTTGTCAAGATACTTAATCAACTAATCTAGGATCCCAAACTTTTAGGTTACACAATCAAAGCTTATGAGTAGGTGGCCTAAGTTAGCTGTTTCTTTCTACCTAATGCATCTTTGCTATTGAACTTAGAGAGCCTATTCTAGGTTATAGTGGAGATCAGAGCATTTCTAAAGCTTATTAATTTTGCCTATTTTAAAGAAATTAAGGCTCGAGAGCTTAATCGAGTCTATAGGCTAACACCATGATGAGAGTACCTTTTATTTGGATTCAAGGATCAATGAACATCCCCAAATCCCAAAGATATCTCCAGACCACTCTTTTTACCATTGTTAGTAGACTTTTCTAAAGTTGCTTTGTGTTTGCCTTTTTAATTACTTTGACTACACATTAGGTGCCTCGTCTTCATCAGTTTAAGGTGTTTTTTTTTTCTTTTGTTACAACATTTGAAATAGCATTGGCATCCCAGCTCTCTGTGGTTCGACCCCAGATCACCATTTACTACATAGTTGGTAGTTAGGAATTTATTATTTGGTAGTTAATGATAGGCTATCAAATTTTGAGCAACATTACTAGGGAATTGGGTTGTGTTAATTGTTGTTTCTTGTGTTGTTTTAATTTTTAATTTTACTAATCTTTTTCATTCTTCCATCAGTTTGCATGTCCCACAATTCCTTAAAGCACATTTGTTTATGTAAATTTCCTAAGGAAAGTAAAAGTTCATTACTTTCTCCATTTAACCCTTTCTCTTTTTCTCCTATATAGGTTGCACCAGATTTCGTCAGCAAGAGCAAGGAATTCATACATATCATCTCGACAGTGTCGTTCCTTATCCTTTAGAAAAGAGGTTGATAAGAGCTCAGATGAAATAGTGGAGAATATGGAACCTCATCAGTGCACCTTAAAGGAGCTTGCAACTCCTTATTTCAACCCTAATATGTTTTGTATCAATTATCCAGATAATGAGTTGGAAGTTGAAATTAAACCTGGACTGATATATGCATTGCATATTTTTATAGGTTTTTGTGACAGTAGCTCACTCGGATCAGGCTATATTATCGATTCCAACAATTTCCTAAAGGAGTTCCATATTGAATGTTCAGGTACAAAGCTAGTGGGAGTCTTAGTGGAGCAACTCAAGCTAAAGACATTTCCCTTTGGCTTAGCAAATGCAGCCAAGGAATGGTTGTATAACTTGCCCACTGGCTCAGTCAACAGGTGGGAGCAAATGCAACAGGTGTTTTTAGAGAAGTACTTCCCTACCTTAAGGGCCGTTAACATCAGGAATGAGATCTGTGGCATTCGTCAAGACACAATGGAGTCTTTGCATGAGTATTAGGAGTGTTTCAAGAAGTTTTACAGTAGCTGTCCAAACCATCAGATAAGTGACCAATTAATAATTCAATATTTATATGAAGGGTTGCTTCTTTTAGACAGGAACATGATAGATGTTGCGAGTGGTAGAGCCTTGGTGAACATGACATTAGAGGATGCTAGGAATTTGATAGCAACAATGGCAGCGAATTCAGCAAATTCCCAGTATTAGGGAAATTGTAATAATGCTTCCTCCTCAACAAATCAAGTGAAGGAGGTCTCCATCTTCAAGTTGGAGCGCCAAGCTACAAATTTGACTTCCTTAGTGCAGTAAGCAGTAATAAGAAAGGGGTCTACCAAGGTATGTGGTATTTGTGCATTAGCTGACCATCCTACAGATGCATGCCCTTCGTTGCAGGCGAACAACACGTCAACACAGATTGGGAGTTCTAAGAAAAATAGAGGAGGTATGAGCCTTTTTCCCCCCACTAACAATCCGAGGTGGAAGGATCATCCCAACTTTAGGTATGGGAACATACAGCAAGGGGGCAGTTCTAATACAAGCCAACCCAATTATCAGCAGCAAGGATTTTATGCATTACCATGTTTTTAACAAAATCAACCACAGTTTCAGCCAAGGCCACCGCCTCTACAACCATCACCATAATAACAAGCTGGAGGTATGTCCTTAGAGGAAATTGTTAAAAGCTTAGAGTCTAACACTCTTTAATTTTAGTAGGAAGCGAGGAGTCGTTTGAAGAATTTAGAAAATCAGGTCAGTCAGTTAGCTGACATCGTGGGGAAGCTGCAGGCCCAAAATTCCACAAGTTTGCCTATTCAACCTGAAAGAAACCCAAGAGAAGATGCTTGCACCATTACCTTGAGAAGCGGTAAGGAGGTACAAGGGCTAAAAAAGGGGAAGGAGAAAGAAGAAGAAGAAGAAGAAGAAATTGATCAAACAAAAAAGGAGGAGGATCACTATCCTCAACTAAGTACTTCACACCCTACTATCAATAATTTACCTTCTGTTCTATTTCCAAGCAGGTTAGCAAAGAATAATTAACGGGAGACAGAAAAGGAAATATTGGAAGTCTTTTACAAAGTGGAAGTAAACATCCCTCTATTGGAGGCAATTAAACAATTTCTATGACATGCCAAATTTTTGAAGGAGTTGTGCATCAATAAGCGAAAGCTAAGGGGAGATGAGAAAATCAAAGTGGGGGCAATATATCAGCAATCTTACAAAGGAAGCTACCCCCAAGTGCAAGGATCTAGGTATTTTTACCATTCCTTGTCAGATTGGTAACATGAGGTCTGAGAGATGCATGTTAGATTTAGGAGCTTCAATAAATGTTATGCCTTTGTCTTTTTTAAAGATCTTAATCATGGTTCATTAAAGGATACCTATGTTGTCATTCAATCAGCTGATAAATCTACCACATACCCTGAGGGGTTATCGAGGATGTTTTGGTACAGGTTAACTAGCTTACTTTCCCTATAGATTTTTATTGTTAGATATGCAGGATGAGGGCTCTTTGAGCCTTTCAATAATTTTTTTAGGTAGGCCATTCTTAAAGACATCTAAAATAAAAATCGATGTACACAGTAGGATATTGACTATGAGTTCAATGACGAGGTCACTGGTTTCAATATTTTTGATTCTATGCGTTATACATTAGATTATGGGTCGATCGTCAAGGAAGATATTCTTGACTCTTTTGTGAAGTAGTGTCTCTTCTTT
The DNA here is from genome assembly GCA_027123815.1 of Erythroxylum minutifolium. Taxonomy (NCBI): domain Eukaryota; kingdom Viridiplantae; phylum Streptophyta; class Magnoliopsida; order Malpighiales; family Erythroxylaceae; genus Erythroxylum; species Erythroxylum minutifolium. The sequence continues at coordinate 6,411 of JAOTJB010324314.1, read as the reverse complement.
CTATAGGTGACCCTTTGGAGGTAGTTTTGACTACCTTAATGGAGCAAAAGATGTCTGGATATTGATGAAGCAAGTTTGACTTGGGAGAGGACCTAAAGGAAGTAATTTAGGCACTAAAGATAAGTCCTTTTAGCAAGTATGTCCTTTACTTTTTAGAATTGCCCATTAGTACTAATTGGTCAGTATCTTCTATTATGTAAGCACTAGAAATGGCATTAAAGCCCTTACTGACTCACCTTAAGAATGCTTATCTAGGAACCAATAAAATACTTCCAGTTATCATAGCAAGTGACCTTATAACAGTGTAAGAATAAAGGCTCGATAATGTGTTGTAGGAGTCTAAGAAGACACTAAGATGGACCATTGTAGATATTAAAGGTATTAGTCCTTTATACATGCACAAGATTTTTCTTGAGGAAGGAGCCACCCCATTCTGTCAAGTGTAAAGACGTCTCAATCCATTGATGATGGAGGTGGTGAAGAAGGAAGTGATGAAGTTGCTTGATGTGGGAGTCATATACCCCTTCTCTAAAAGTAAGTGGGTAAGTCCTTTGTAGGTGGTTCCTAAGAAGTCGGGTATTATAGTTGTGGAGAATGACAAAGGAGAGATGGTTACAACTTAAGTGTAAAATATATGGCAAGTTTGTGTGGATTATCATAAGCTCAACTTGACGAGTAGAAAGGACCACTTCCCCTACCCTTTATTTATCAGATGTTAGAACGTCTTCTAGTCGTGCTTACTATTGTTTGATTTATGGTTATTCAGGTTATATTCAGGTTGCTATTGCTCTGAAGGATTAGGAGAAGATGACTTTTACATGCCCATATGGCACCTTTGCCTACAAAAGGATGCATTTTTTATTTTACAATGCCCCTGTTACCTTTCAAAGGTGCATGATAAGTATCCTTTTTATCTTGAGAAAATCATTGAAGTTTTTATGAATGACTTTGCTATGCATAGGGATTCATTTGAATAATGCCTGTATCACCTCATTCTGGTACTTAAACGATGTCTTGAAACTAACCTAGTTCTTAATTATGAAAAGTTACATTTTATGGTGCAAAGAGGGACAGTTTTAGGATATTTGGTTTTTGCTAAGGGTATTGAGGATGATAGAGCCAAGATAGATCTTGCTTCTTCTTTGCCATACCCTGCTTCTGTTTAGGAAGTTCTATCTTTTTCTTGGCCATGCAAGGTTTTATTGTAGGTTCACTAAGAAATTCTCTAAGGTTATACAACCATTGTGTAGGTTGTTTCAGAAGGAGAAAGAGTTTGCTTTTAATGAGCAATGCAAGAAGGCATTTGATGCTCTAAAGGATAAGTTGGTACTGCACCAATCTTACAACCTCCTGATTGGAGTCAACCGTTTAAGCTTATGGGTGACACCTCCAACCATTCCATCAGAGAAGTTTGGGTCAGAGAGTGGGATAGATCCCTCATGCTATTTATTATGCCTCGAAGACCTTAAATGACGACCAAACAAATTACACCACCACAGAAAAAGAGCTTCTTGTTATATTTTTTACTTTGGATAAGTTTAGGTCTTATTTATTAGGTGCTAAGATTACTTTTTATTTTGATCATAAAGCTTTGAAGTGCCTATTGGTGAAGAAGGCAAAGTTGAGGCTCATCCATTGGATACTCCTACTTTAAGGGTTTGATGTGGAGATAAAAGATAAGAGAGGCTCAAAGAATGGAGTAATTGATCACTTGAGCCGCTTAGTGGAGCATGGTGTTGACATGGGCCTTATCAATGATGATTTTCTAGATAAGCAATTACATGCAGTATAATCGACAACTCCCTGGTATGCTGATATAATGAATTTCTTGGTTTCTCATAAATTTCCTATAGATTTCAACAAGGCACAGAAGGAGAGGATGAAGAGCCAAGAAAAATTTTATATATAGGATGATCCTTACTTATGGTGATTTTGTGCGGATCAAGTCATCAGACAGTGCATACTTGATAATGAAATTCTTTCTATTTTGACATTTTGTCACTCTTATGCATGTGGAGGTCATTTTGGCCCAACTTGGACAACTCATAAGGTTTTAAAGTGTGGGTTTTACTGACCACACTATATTTCGAGATGCATATTATTTCTGTAGGACTTGTGACAACTATCAGCACATATGTATGCTAGGTTCCTCTGGGGAAATGCCCCAAACCCCTATATTAATTTATGATATTTTTTATGTTTAGGGCATGGACTTCATGGGTACCTTTCCCTCCTCGTTTAGATTTCAATATATTATCCTTACAGTTGATTATATGTCAAAATGGGTGGAAGCAAAAGCCACCAGAACTGACAATTTTGAAGTGGTTGCAGATTTCTTGAAACCTAACATTATCTCTAGGTTTCGAGTCCCACGAGCTATCATTAGCGATAAGGAGACTCACTATAAGAATTATAGAGAATCCGCGACATTTTCTTGATAAAACGTCGTGATTTTAAAGACTTTTTGCGATGTTTTAGACACATCACCGAAAATCTGAATTTTTTGAGATGTTTTATGTAAACGGCGCAGATTTATGAAACTTTTTGCGACTTTTTTCAATAAAATGTCACAAAAGAGAAACCATGATATTTTATTAAAGAAAACGTCATTGTTGGCTTAAGGACCAAAACCATGTTGTTTGGTTTAAAACCAAACAACGTCATTTTAGTTATGTTAAAAATTCCCCCGCGTCCCCTCCCCCCGACCCAACTAACCTGCACATCTTCATTTATGTTTTCTCTACTGTATCTTCTTCGTCCTTCGTTACATCTCTGACCATTGTCGTCATCTTCTCCGGCGTAGTTTGTCAAGGTATTTTCTTCTTCTCTCTATCTTTTCAGTTCTTGTGGTTTAGTCATTGTTTATGTTTTATGTTTAGTTAATCTTTAGCCTAAAACATCTCATGAATGGAAAGTGTATGTGAAAATATTCCAAAAGGTCATTCGCTCTCTCTTTCACAGTCACCACCATTCTTTGTCGCGCACCGCCGCCCTTCACTTCTCCTCTTCTAATATTCCTACCAACCTCTACCGCCTCATCATGGGGAACTCTCTCTTCTTCCGCATGGAGGTAATCCTTATCCTCAATTCCTTACTTTAGCCTCAATTCATTCCATGGGCTTCGTTTAATTTAGGTTTGAGTTTGGGAGTTTTTAGTTCTGGTTCTACCTCGATTGTTTGGTGTGTTCTATTTTCAGGTTAATTTGGGTCTTTGTGTTTGGAGATTGTGTATCCTGTTGGCTATTTCTAATGGGCTTAACTGCTTCTTTTCTAATAATATGCCACTACTATGCACATACTTGATGCTTTAATGTATAGTTGCATCAATATACATTAAATAATGTCTTGAAGTATGGTGTGCTAGAATAATCACAATATCTCTTATTGAAGGTAAGATAGGTACCACAATATACATTTTGAAGGAAAAGGATGATATGCTAGCTTCTTGTAGTAATATTATATTTGGTGCTACTAATGAACTTTTATAGTGAATATACTAATTTCATGGGTAAAGAGTTCAAGATGATCACGATGAGAGAATTAAACATCTTCTTTTTAGATTTCAAATAAAATAAATGAAATAAAGAACACTCGTAAGTCAAAATACTACTAAAGAAGGTCAAAATAGACGAGACAAAAGCACTAGGCACACCTATGATCATCATCACTGAACTACAAAGGAATTCAGAAGGCAAGGAAATTCATGAGAAGATAAAACAAGGTATGGTTAGTAATCACATTATTGGTCATCTTGATATATTATTTGTTGTTAGTATGTGTATTAGATTTCAAGCATCACATATAGAATCTCATTTGTTAGTTGTAAAGAGGATACTAATATATATATATTTGAGAGGGACTTTTTCTTTAGGTCTTTAGTTTAGTATAACAATTCCCATATGAACTATGTAGAATATGTTAATTCTTAGGTCATTCTTTCATATCATGGTTTAGGATGTAATAAATTGAGTAGATTTCTTTATTAGAGGCCAAATGTGTTGTTTTAGTTAGTTTATGGATTAAATGATAACTTCAATATTTTTATTAAAGCTTACCCATGAACCAACAAGATGTAATAACGTTAATGCTATTTTTCTAACCGAAAATTGAATTTAACATTTTATAACAAACTATGTAGAGAATATTAAACATTGTTGTATGGATATTATGTCTCTTATAGTGATGTAAAAGTAGAATTTATTGATACTTCAAATCAATTAGTTTAAATTTTTTACCAAGAATCATAAGGAAGAATATTTTAATTCCATTTATAAAAAGATTGAGAAGATTGCTGCATATCTTTATAGTTTTTATATTAAGAATCATTTAATGGACTACACATTACCCTTGCCAAGCTCATTCGAGTTCATTAAAAAGAAAGGCGGCTTAATTACAGGGTTTAATTACCCTTGCCAAGCTCAAGAATTCCTCAGCTAATTCCACAGGACCTAATTCACTTAAGGATGAACTCTAATTAAACAAAGACATAAACTGATTATAGATTATACTACCAGTCTATCAGTTTCAACTATTACTTTAGTTTTTTTTCCTGTTTCTATACATTGTACAAAAATATTATTACTGATATAGTTGCATCTCTTCAATGATGAAAACTTGTGTTACATACTTGATGATTTATCTTTATAAAATCCTTTTCCTGCTTTAGAAATCAATAAAAATGTAAATAATAGACTATTGCTCTATTTTATTACCTAAACTTGCGTTCAATCTTTTAGCACTTGTTCTGAATTCTGACAATTGAACTCGCATGTAAGCTGGTATAGCTAATAACATAATAAAGATTGAAACTTTATTACAAATTATTGTAGACACCATAGACAGTTCATACTCTTCCAATGAGATTTTAATGAAACGTCAAACATGTAAGTAAACAACATCAACCATCACACCTAAAGGGATCATTGTAACCCTTTTCCACAGACTGTTTCAAGCCACTATCAGCACTCTTTTCCAAATACTGTTGATGATACTCCTCAGCCCTGTAAAACCTCTTCACTGGAAGAATCTCAGTCACATTCTTCTTATCCTTTGTTGGATTTCTAGTTCCTATATTACCATTTTTGTGTGCATATACTTTTTGATGATAGATCAACAGTAGAACAAAAATGTTGATCAAGACAAAAAAATTAATCTTAAACTTTTTCATAACTTAGCTATAGCATGAAGGTTAGTTATGATTACATATCTAACAAAATGCATCAACATCCTGTCCTCAAACAGCTTATACCACCATCTTCATGCTAAAAGAGTATCAAAAGATAGGAAAAGAAAAAAAACAGCTACCATTCTTTGCTCTGTGTCAGGCTCCACCGCACATGTGAGTGCATTTTTCTCTTTACAATTATACTCAGACTTACCAGGAACCACCTTATGCTGACCTTCCATATCCAATTTGGTAAAACTAATTAGTTCCCATTTCTTGGAATAAATGTTGTACTTGGTTTTAATTAATAAAAACTTTCGTGATGAGTTACTATCAATATTATAAATAATAAAATATATTATTTAATAATTATATCAACATTTGATGGTAGCCATGTATCCTTACCTTTTTCAATTATGTTTAGCATACCTTCGTGGAGGACTCGTGACCTCTTTTACTTAATGACAATCTGTTACGGCTCCAAACTGAGTGTAATGTTAGAAAAGACAATAAATCTCAGTAATAATTTAATATCCCTGATCCCAGTAACAATCCTGCATGATGGCATATTCATCTTTTATTTAGTTTAAGATACTTTATTAAAAGATAAAATATAGAATTTTGTGTGCGGTGAACCACTAAGGCTTAAAACTCTTTAACATGAGTCATGTCATAGTCAAAGTAGGCTAGAAGGGTATATTACGGTTGGAATGATTAGGGTCTATAACAAAAGCCACTTTAATAATATATTGAAATACAAAGGTTGTTTTAATTCTCGAGAAAAGCCCTTATTTGTGGTAGTCTTACTGGACTAATTAAAATAGGAAAAGAAAAACTACAAAAATTTTGTTGTTACTAGGTCTTTTTTTAGTTGTAAACTATGTTGTTTTCTTTAAATATGGTTTGATGAATATTACTTAATTAATTAATAGTATCATTTAAATTTAATGTTGAATTGAATGCAAGTGATTGACATGGGACATAGTCTACCTAAAAAGAAGAATAAAGCTGCACCAAGCAGCTTAGTACCGACACAACTACAGTCGGGTTATCGTCAGCTTCTTGGAGCCATCTGCTTGTACACAGCCAGAAGATCACACACCAGCACCTTGTGAGCTTACTCCAACATTAAGAGATGTCACATCTGTTCCTATTACTCATCCTAGAGATAAGTCTCTACAAATTTTGAGAATGCAATACAATATTAGTTCTCCATCAAGTTCTCAAGAGATGCTTCCATCAACTTG
>JAOTJB010324305.1:0-14039 GCA_027123815.1 Erythroxylum minutifolium | reverse complement strand
TTACTTTTTTCCCTATTTTGTCTCCCTCCTATTTTATTGATTGAATTGTGTCTCACCCTAGATTTCTGAATGTATTAACTACCCTCTCTTAAGGTGTAATTAATTGTCTCTAATCAAATTAAAGGAATCAATTGGACAATCTCTCAACCTACCCAATGACTCAACCTATTCTGCTAGTTATTAAACTATCTTATGGGTAATCAATTGACTAGCCGAGATTTCTTTTCTAATTATTCAATTAACATGATGATTGTAAGTCTATAGGTCGCCAACTGTTATTGTACAATCCTAAACAAATTTGTTTTACTCACTCTCTCGATTTGTTGCAAGATAACCAATAAATCAATAATTATCAAAGACAACTTCATTCAATTCAATAAAATAGGAGTTCTAATAAAATAGTACAAAAGCAACCCCTAAAACTAAATTAGCCTAACTTGGCCTCCATAACATCATCAACATTCAAATAAACCATTTTACAAAGAATAGAAGAAGTAAAATTAACAGAAAAGTGAATAAAAGAACTCCTTCTCTTTTTTGCCAAAATCTGGAAATTTTGGTGTTGTTGAGCCATTTTCCCCAATCTTGATGATGATCCTTCATTTCAATCCTTCTTCAAGGCTCCAAACATGTGTTCTTCACTCAAGGATGGTGTTTCTATAGAAGGGTTTCATCCCTCCTGAAGATGGAGGCTTAATGGTGCTTAAATAGTCCCAAAAATCCTAAGTTTAATAAAGTCCCGCATATTGTCTCGGATTAGGATTCCCTCGATCATGGAAATTAGCCACTGATGTACTCCTCTTTTCTTCTCCTCTTGATTTCTAGCTCAATCTCCAAGTTGCTCCATTTTCCTTTCTACACAAAAATTATCAACTCTTACTCTAAATTAACATCAAACACAAAAGAACAACAATGGAAATCAAACTAAACAAAAATATACAAAATGAATCCTAAACTACAACAATAATCAACAAGTATGCAAGAAAACACATGCCAATTACATTACCTATTAGATATGATCTCCAGATTTAATTAGGCAGCAGTATTACGAATTAGGAAAAATGATTAATCAATGCAACAACCACATACGATGCATCATTTAACCTGGTCATGTTATTCCTAATGATCACGAATTATTAGTCGTTACGCATGAATCTCAACATAACAATTACATATTATATCGAAATTCTAGTAATGGGTTTGCAATTAAACGATTCAATGAATGCATTAAATTCATCTTTTCATAATACCCAATGGGTTTATACACAAATAACTGAATAATAATGAAAATCCGATTATCCATACACAAAACTCAAATCAATTAGTATAGGATAACACAATCAATTTCTAATAAGAGAAAGAAACAACTCAAACAAAGAAATATGCTTAACCCGGGTCGTCGACGTCGATGTCACCTCCAAACTGGCTTCAGGACGTCTAGCTCTCCATGGGTCTATTCTAAGAAAATGCTTCAGCCCCCATTCATTGTCCTAGCAGAAATCCCCCGAGTTATTCTTCATTGTGCCTCCAAGCTCTCTTTTGTTGCAAGCTCCTCTCTACTGTTCTCCTCACTGTGCTACTGATGTGATCATTTAACATTTGGTCCATTTTTATGTAAAACGTATGGGCTGCATTTAATGCGTTAAACGCATAAAATCTGTGTTGAACGTAAATGTTGTCTACGTTTAAAGCAAGAATGCACAACGTCTGCGTATGCAGCTGCTTTCCTTCTCTTGCACTGTGGTTTCAGTTAGTCGTTGGCTGTGCATCTGTGTTGCGTTTCTGCTTCTTTACTGTTATGTTTCATGCTCTACTGCATCGTCGTTTTGGTGTTGCACCTTTGCATGAAACATGCACCACGATGAGCCACTTTGATTCGCCTTCTTTGTGTTTTCAATTTTTTTCTTGTCTTTATTTTTCTTCTTCTCGCTCTATGAAGACCAAAAAAATTAAATCTTTAGAAAATGGCCAAAATATAGAGATTTAGACTCACTTTAACTTCTTTGCTTCTGAATTGTACGTAAAATTATACGAGTCAAAGTGAGTACTTTAATCAATTTCATGTCAATAATCATTAAGTGTTATGGAATAATTTTGTAATCAATTAAGCATCTATCATAAAAGAATATAAAATTCATTAGTGCCATGCATAAATACTAATAAAAAATACAAATAGAAACTAAAATAAAGTAGAATAAAATGGAAAGTATCGTATTATAGAAATAAAATGTAGTTTAGAAAATACGAGGTATAAACAAAGAAAACAAATAAATGGGGACGTGATAAGATAATAGTACATAGAGATCAACTATCAGACGAGCCATTATCAACATCATCCCAACGTCAGGGTTGTAGAGAGGGTTTAAATAGTGGGATGAATATGATATATTGGAAATATATAGATAGGATTTCTTCCACTTTATTTAATTATAGGGACTGCTATATTGTCTCTTCAGTTGATGAATTGTTATTTTGATTTGTTCCCATATTAGTTATTGAGGTGATGATTTGAAATTTTCAATCTCCTTCGCCATTGTCTGTTTATGTGATGCCCTTTCCAATATTAATGTCCACTCTCTCGGACATATTTAATGCCTTTACTATAAGGGCATCATTGTCAGCATTGTCTCTCTCTACAAGGGTTAAATCCCTTAGCGTGGTCTCTCTCTAACCCTTACAACATATTTACTCTTCCAACCTTCCTAACTAAACCTATATATCTCACTATGCCATGGTTGTAGTAGCCATGACATATCTAACTCTCAATTTTGGGACCAAGGTTCTTTGTTTACCTTGTCAACTATGATCCTCAACGTATGGCTCCCTTCTTTCTATTGCATATCAACTCCAACCATATGCCAAAGCAACAGTTTACGTTACACTATCTTTGTTCCAATATATACCATAATATAATATATCACTAAATGTATCCATACCAATACTCTTTTCTCCCTGAAACTGTGTAAGAAAGTATCTTATGAAAATACTGAAGGTCTAGGGATATAATGTGGGTTATGTGCATAAAATATGCATATATTTCCTTAAGTATTCTACTTTATTTTCAAGCTACATTATTTTATTTTTTTCTTGACTTTTGAAATTTTTATGTAATTAAGAGCATTTGACTTTAGGAACAGATTTGTTTAAGATTTGGATGCTATTTCAAGAAAAAAAATCATAATTCTTGGTTAAACACAACTTGGCTCATACTCACACCCAAATTTGATCAGATGTAGAAGAAGACGTGGCCTAGTATATAAATTAAAGATAGAGCATACAGTGTGGAGAAAATTTGAAGAATACATGACCCAAGCCATGGCCATGCCTTAGATTATATGCAGGTCGAAAAGAAATAAAAAGATTTATAGTTTAGAACATATGCATTCTAGAGCTTACGTCTCAGCCTCATAAGAAGTAAAGAGCATAAACAAAAAAATTATACTTAAAGTGTAGAAACCCTAATCATTAGAAGAATTTTAGATACTTTTTGTTCTCTCCAAAAGATTTGGGTTAGCTAAAGGGAGGTTTATAAATCCTCTAGAGGTCAATTTTGAAGTTGTTTTTGTTAGAGAAATAAGATCCCAACAATATAAAGAACTTCATCTAGAATTATTTATATCATGCTTTCTTTAGTATCTATTGTGTTATGATTTGAATATGACTGTGGTTAAATATCTTTTATGTTTAAATACAAAATTCCTTAGTATTTATTTTCGCATGGATTGATTTAATTTGATTTATGAATAGAGATTTATATACGTGGATTTACTCGTGTTAACCTTTAGATTTGATTTAAATACAATTTTAGACAATCAAGAGAACATATTTATGAGTGGACTATGACTTACATAGGTTGAATGGAATGCTAGAGATATACTTACATAATCTTTCTAATATTATGGTGAAAACTTTCATGAAATTTTATAGATTCTAATGTATCCAAAAGGATGTTATCTAATAGAAATATAAGTTAACCAATAACATAACATAGGCTAACCAATAACATAATAGGTAGTTGTAACTTGAAAGAGTGCTATTTCATAGTCTGAAAGATGATATTGGTCTAAAAGAAAATTCCACTTTAAGCTAATTGAATCATGATATCAAAGATGATATTGGAATAAGGATTTATATAAGTGTAATTCTCATTGATTTTTCTATTTGATTTTATTCTTTCTAGTTTATTCTCTTGCCATTTCTTTGCTTATGTTTTATTTTGATTTTTTAAATTCTTTTACCTAAAATCTAATTGCCGATTGCTTTATTAATTCTTTAAGACGAAAAATTACGGTTGGGACCGGTGAAAATTTTAGGGATTATAATTTTAGAGTTAGGAATTTTGAAAGATAAAATATTTAAGATAGGTATAATATTTTATTAATTAAAAATATGTATTAATCAATATAATAATTTTATCAATTCTAAATCCATTCCTAAAATAAAATATTATTATTTTAACATGAAAAATGACTAACTAGTCAAAATCCCTATTAAAATTTCTCTTTTAAATTTGTACTTTTGTAAAACATTAAGGTTTAATACAGTAAAAGTTTTACTTATATTCAACCATAAACATTAGGATTTTTTTGCCTTAAATAAACAACAGTAAATTCACGTACGTTGACAAATTAGTGACATTTGGCACATAGAATTTAGGTAACATCACCACGCCGCTTGTACACTTGTTTCATGTATCACACATGAGTCAGCTCATCAGTCATTGTCGCAGTTTCCATGCTTTCCAAAGATTCAACGGCGGCCCGCGTCTTCCTCAATTCTACCAGCTCTTCCCCAGCATCACATACATAAGCTGAAGCTTGTCTACCAGATAAAGTTGCTCCTTCCATGCTATCTATGTAGTCCTATTCAAAATGGATCATGCTCAGTTTATGGTAGACAATACCATCAATTCATCCTTATACAAATTATGCCAATAAATATGTATAAAAAATACAACTATTGCATTTGAACAACAAACAGGTTCTTGTTTTGATCACAATGGACTAAAGAGGTTCTACCATTTTGACACAAAAAGTTTAATTGTTGCATTAGTCATGACTGAAAGTGAAGCATGAGACTAAAAATTAAGAAACAGAAGCACAAACTGAAAGGCTATGTTCGTGAAGTTATCTATGGTGGGGATGGTCACCAAATAGTTCTTTAACAATATTTTAGAAAAAAGTACATGATTAAGATGAAAGTAACCTGTTTTGTATAAGAGCCAGCAAGGAAGAAATTTTTCACAGGCGTCTTTTGATCTGGTCTGAATAGATCTTTCCCAGGTTCTTCACGGTATAATGATTGACCTATCTTTACAACAGATGACCAAATAATTTCTAATCCCTGGGAAGACGGGAATAAAGCCAAAACCTATTTCCATGGAACAAAACACAATAATTATGAGAATATTGATAAAGTATTACCAGCCTGAACTATAATATAATGACATGAAATAAAGCCCAGCACTTTGAAATCAATGATAACATCAGAAACTGAAGAAAGGGTAAAGTTTACACTACTGCAACAGAATGTGAATGCTAGAATCAGTTTGGTTGTCAGAAAGTGCAGTTTTAGAAGCTATCAACCTGTTTGTAGATTCTCTTTATGATTTCATCATTTGGCAAAGGCATGTAAGGATCGCCTGGTGTTAGAACACATCTGAAAGGTGAAGATATAGAAACATGTGAAGATGCAAAAACGGATATTGAATAAGGAAAGAAGTATGAAGGCTTAGGAATAAGAAAGCTTAAACTCATTTTCCATCTTAAGTTGGGTAGAAATATAAGTTAAGGTGTAAGATTCCCTCCTAAACCGTACCCTGCATATCGACACTGGCATCCCATACCAGTAAAAGCTGAAAAAAAAGATGAAGAGGAAGAATGTAAAGTAAGTGACAAATAAGTTTTCCTGCGAGTCTGATTGTATATGGCACATAAACCAATAATGAAATACAGTATCGATGGCAGAGTTCAGCAAGCTAACATTGTTTATAAAATCAGCGAATCATCTGCGAATTTTTGTTGTCTTCCACATGTGCTATAACCAAAGTTCTATTTATTGTATAGATTAAACTTGACAGAACTTGTTTAATTCTCCTTCCTGTTAAAACAAGCATCACGGTTTCCTGCTATGCCTCCTACATGATGAATCAAAATTCCAGTCTAAGGTCAGAAGAAACTTTTATTACTAAAGAAAGTCCAATAACTAGTGAAGACAAGCACACAAACACATACACACACACACACACACACACATATTTTCAAATTTCTACCTGATGAGCACAAACCACCTTACTGTTCAACAAACTAAATTTAAAACAAGTAGATCATGGTTCCCTTGGTCTAAATTAAAATATAGAATACTGCTAATGACTCCAGAAGAAGTTTTTAGTTTTCCTAACTGGAGCACTGACCCTTGTCCTTCAATGTACATGATGAGAACAGACCACCTTTCTGTTCAACAAACTAAATTTAAAATAAGTAGATCTGGTTCCTTTGATCTAAATTAAAATATAGAATACTGTTAATGACTCCAGAAGCTTTTAGTTTTCCTTACTGGAGCAATGACCCTTGTCCTTCAATGTAATAATCTTCAGGAGAAGTGAGTGCTAGGTCTGCAAAACACGAAAAATCTGCATCTGGAGTATACAAAAGGTTATCCAGGCCGGCAGCTTGCCTTAATTGCCTATCAATCAAAACAAATAGCTGTTTACGAAATATGAAGATTTTTTGTTATGACAATCTCATGAGGGAAGTAGGACGATAAAGGTTATAGATTTTGACAATGGATGACAGCTAAGATTAATTTTTCACCTCGATTGTTTTAGATCATGCAACTCTGTAACCCAGCCATTGTATCTAAGCTGCACAGTTATAACAGGAACTCCTACTAGCTCATAAATTTCATTAAAAATTTTCATTTCCCTCCACTCAGATGGAAGTATTCTTTTGATTCCAGGGACATCACATGCTGAAACCAAATAACAATAGAATTAGTACCTGTACCAACAAATAAAGGAAGGAAACATCTCCCAAAATGAAAAATTAAGCGTTTGTTCCAACCTGCCACATAAGCATCCGCTTTCACAACTTTCTTACTAGTAGCCTGAAATACATGAAACAATTAATTGCTATGGGCATATATCCCCTTAAAAATATTATGTAGAGGACAGTTTGGTAAGAAAAAAATGGACATCAAAAGATAACAAGACAACAAAACATGCACAGACACACGTACAGGCACAGAATTTCCTGGGTGCTCAGTTCTCAAGTTTTGAAATTGTCCGACCCATTATGGAAAACTAATATCAGCCTAGTTATGGACAATTATCAAAATTCTGTTTCATAGTCATACACATTGAAAACTTATATACAAATAATGAATTCTTTAGTCCCTGAAAATATGGCTGGAAGCTTTCATCTGAATCATTAAGAACAATACTCCAGACAAACATCATTCCAATATCTAGAAGTTGAAATACGAAAAGACATTAACTTTAGATATGGCAATTCCCTTGACATATGTTTCTCCATCAGCAGACTTATCATAGAATATCTGTCTGCATCCCCACCTTAAATGAAACCTGTTCTAGCAGAAAAAAGAAGAATTTCAAAGGGAGGCAATGAAAATGCAGAAAAGAAATAAATAATCATAAAAAACACCATGAATCTCAAAGTAACGAAAACAAAACATATTTATCAGGCATGCCTTCCTCCTCTATCTGTGATATATTTTCTGATGGGACCACTCAGGTAAACATCAGGAGAACCCATGAGCATTCGAAGCAAAGAAGCCTCTGTCTTTGTAGCAAATAATGAGAATATTGTAAGCATACAACGTGCACTAATGTTATCGCAGTCAATAAACCCAAGTGCATATGCAACTGGGTCCCACATCCTCTGGATACTTGACCTTGTGCCACCTTTGGACAAAAACCAATGAGAGAAGCTGATCTGTAGGGAAAAAAAAATGTTATCATTTAGGAGGATAACTTTATGATCATTCAGAAAAAGAGTGGTGTAAGCCAGAAGTCCTTACACTATCCAAATTTCTTATGTGACTCATTGCTCCATCAGGATCAACAAGAGCCCTCACTACTGGGCTAAGGGCAAGAGCAATTGCATTTCTTGCCTTATCATATGCCTGCACTTGAAAATTTGTCAACAAAAAATGCATTATAAAACTAGTCATCAGCTATTTCAGCTTTCCAAAAGAAGTTAGAAGAGAAAAATAGAACTCCTAGGTTCTTTCATGTCTGCTTTGAACCAGAAGTTACATGCTAAAATCCATATTTTGATATATTCAATATTGATAGCAAGCATAGATATTCAGAAAGCATGCCCCTAAATGTCATTTGCGGGGAACCATGGCAGTCCAGTGTCATGGGTGATAACGAAAAGTAACAAGAATAGGGCAATAACAAGGAGAGTGGCGGTAATATGTCAAGGGAGGCCATATCAGGTGAACACAGTGGATCATCACGGTCACATCAAGAAGTATGGATCCTGTGGCTGCACATATTTAATGATCAAGATCAGAATGGATCAAAGGAAAGATTACCCCGAGCTGATTTGTTGATAAAAATGCACGAATCCCATGCAATGGTGCTCCAAGTGGAAACCGAAAATCAAGCTCTGCAAATCCAAGTTATGACAAGGAACTTATGGCACAGCATACTATATGAATCGTAACAAAACTGCAAAAAGTGGTCTGAAAATCAAACGGGAAGTTAATATCATGTCATTGTAAAATAAAATGAACGGGAAATGACCACTCAAGATCGAGCATCAAAACGTACCACCAATTTCACCCCCTTTGTTCACAAATGTGTGAGAATGATCCTTGACAAGTAGATTGTTATCAGCACCTACCTATGTTAAATAGATTTAAGGAAACCTATCATGTCCCCATAAGTGGCAGTATAACTTGGTAACTAAGAACTTCGAGTTATCATTAGTATGAATGCAAACATGTAACAACAAAAAGATATACTTGGTTCACCTTCTTCATTAAACGAAAAAGGTTGTTGTAACAGCCAAAGAAAACATGTAGACCCATCTCAATGTGATTTCCACGTTTATCAATAAAGGAACCCACTTTACCACCAATGAAAGACCTTGATTCATATATATCTACCTGAAACAAAAGAAATTTGGTATTCAATATTCACTACAAAGAAAGCACTGAATCACACCACTTTTATCCAGGAAGAAATTAATAAAAAATGAATTCTCATAAGAAATAACAAACGAATAAAATGTTCATAGGATGACAATTAGAAGTATCCATGGTTTAGAGCCTAAATTCACTTGGTTTTGGATCAGAATGCAAGGTATTCTACAAAAGGAAAGCATTGAGAGATCAGCAAGATCATCACACAACTGTGTAAATAAGAAGACTGGTACCTCATGCCCTTGATCCAATAGCTCCACCGCAGTTGACATGCCTGCAAGCCCAGCTCCAATAATAGCCACCTTCAGCTTTGGGCCCCTATAATGTACAGGTTCGGGAGGAAACAACCCCTTTGGAGCTGAAAGATTTAGAAATAAAATTATTTCTAAAATTACCACAAAACTGCAAATCCTAGCATCAAACAACATGTTTTATATGATAACACAACTATAAACTAAATGCATCATTCTTTTCTACAGACATTATTGCACATGCATGCCAACAAGTGATAAAAAGATCTACTACGTGTTCTAAATATTGGGATTAATCGAAGAAAAAGATGAGTTGTATTCCAGTCCGGAACTCATTGACTGAAGGTTTTTGGTAAGTAATGACAGCGACCTCAAAGATAATGAGAGTGAAGAGTTGTTAAAGTAAAACACTGCCAAAAGCAAAAGACGAGGATGGATATTGGGGGGAATCATGGGGGTGTGAAGATTGCATCAACTGAACAACTTTCATTCATGGAAATTCTTATATCGGAGTACATTAAAGCCTGTTAATTTACCACCAGCTCTAAAATTCATCAGCTAAAATCAACCACACTAATTCGATCGTCATTTTCAATACCAACTACGCAAAGTACGCAATCAAACTTCTCACTACGGCGAATAACCAAAAGGAAAGATAATAAAAATATCAGAAATCATACGAAGGGAGAAAAGAGATAACAGGGGACGAATAAAAGGGTTTCTTGAATTACCATTAACACTCATATCGGATACTTTAGTTTCCAGAGAGTCCAAAGCAGACCGAATATAAGAATATCTTTGTGTCCTCGGTCTCTGAGCCACCGCCTGGCGAGCCCCTGAAGGAGAGAACCCCGTACGATCAGATCCTCTAGTCCCGATGAAAGTTCCCGGAAAAAGAATGACGGACGTCATTTTGTCAGGGAAAAAGTCAAAAGAAAAGAATTTGTTTTCGTCCTATTCTCTTCCTAGGAAACACCCGTCCAAAATACACCAACCCTTTTAAGGGTGAAAGGAAAAAGAGGAGATAACAAGACTCTCCCTGGTTTGTATCAATCAAACGGTAGTTTTCACCAGAACCTCATATGGAAATGTCGAGTCCTTCAGGAATAAAAAAGAACATATTGAGAAAGGATGGAAAGAAGATGCGAAGTGGGCAGCATTTTGTCCGCTGATTAAGACATTCCGAAGTTAGGTTGGTTCTGTTCAAGATTCTTTTGATGTTGGGTTTTGGAGGATACTGCTGTTGGACTTGAAGGGAGGGTGAGAATTACACTTCACATCTGGTGAAAGGTGGTGGGTTCCAAATGGATTGCCACTAACAACAAAGTGATCGCAATTTGGACGAAACAAAATTCGTATTTCACGTTGTCATATTTAATGATGCTACGGGTCACGTTGTTGTACGGAACTTGATTGGCTTTCAGGAGAAAAATGTTTTCTGAAGGCTTTCTCGTGCAACACTTGGAAAAAGACTAATTTCACTCATGCATCTTGTTTTGGTAGACTCCATATCTTCTGACTAATATAACCCTATCTTATTCTGTCTAATTAAAAAACATCATCGTTATTCTTAAATTTTAAACACTTTGTTACTCTTCCCAAAATACGTAACTTATTAGCCAAGTTGACTTAGCCGATGTTGTTGGACCCTAAACTTTTTTTGAAAGTTAGAACTATTAAAATGAGAAATCGTTGGTGATTAGGCTTGAGTAAAAAAAAACAGAGAGAGAATTCTTGAATTAGAAATAATAGACAAGATTAAGGTAGTGAATGTAGTAAGTTGATGATGAATGGGTATATATGTGTATGTTCTGTTATTTATTTTCATGATCAATCATAGACTATAATTTTTATAGATGATATTCAGTCGGAATGAAGTTGAGAATGAAGAGTAAATGAAGTAGAAAAGGTGATCTTTGTAAAGTTATGTTGGGTTTAAAATCTGGAAAGTTTGAATATTTTTGACTAAAAATTTTTTCATAGAGTATGCTTCAGTATGTTAGCCTTCAAGTTATCCAAATAAGATGATTTTAATTTGGATTAAATTAGAGACATATGGCTATATTTTTCATAAAGACTTCAAATTCAAATTTTGTCCTTAAGAGTCTCAAAATCTGACCTGAAGTTAAAAAACTGGGCTTGCTTTTGTGGAAATTCGCTGCGGCAAACTCCTTGCTTCGCAGCGGCGAACTTGAATAGATTTGGCTAAGATTCCTCTAGGGTAAAGTTCGCCGCGGCCAACTCTGCGTTTCGCCGTGACGAACTTGTGAAATTTGTGCGAGAATTTCTCTCTGGAGGAGTTCGCCACGGCGAACTTTTCTCTACACTGAACATGTCTCAGTATTTTGGGCATAACTTGTTCGATAGTTACCCGAATAAGATGATTTTATATTTGGAGTAAACTACAGACATAGGATACAAGTTTTCTGAAGAAATCAAGTTTAAATTCAACCTATATGAATTTCAATTTTTGGAAGGAAGTTAAGCACAGAATATTATTTCAGTATAAGAATAGTCCAGAAATGTTTGGGGTATAACTTTCAGATTTCTTGACCAAATTGAATGGTTTAGGTGTCATTAGAACCTTAAGACAATGGGAACATTTTTCTAGAAGGAAGTGTTATCAAATTTCTTCATTTACCTGATCAGAATAAGTAGTTAAGATGTTAGTAGTTGATAGACTAAAAGGGGCAAAATTGGGAGAACTAATTAAATAAAGGGTAAAAAGGGAAGAGCAAGCAAAATGTGGTCTTGTTTAAAAGAAGAAGAGGAAAATCGTGGGAGTTAGAAAAGAGAAGAGAAAACGTAGAGAAGAAAGAAAGAAGAGTGCGAGGAAGCTAGGGGAGAAAGGAGAAAGAAGGAGAAAGAAGAAGATTTGGGCTAAGCTTAAGGTAAGTATCATCTTTCTTCTTGCTTAGTAGATAAACAAAAGGGATATGAGAAAGAGATGAGTTTGTGTAGAAAGAAAGAAGAGAAACCTTAGATGGATTTTTATGGGTTCCTAAACTAGATTTTGGTTTTTCTGACCTAGATAGACTATGGGTAGGTTAAGTCTAAGCCCAACTTAGCATTTATTTCATTTTTTTTGTGATTTTGAAGTTTTATGAATTTCTATGGGAATGTTTTGTTGAATGAGAACTTGATTGTTTGAAGGAAACCAAGGAATGCCAATCCAAAAGCAAGAGGAAAGGCAATATGGGTGATTGTGGATAGATTAACCAAGTCAGCACATTTCTTGCCAATTAAGCAGACGGATTCTTTGAATGTGTTGGCCAAGAAATACATAGATAAGGTAGTCAGACTTCATGGGACTCTAAGTTCGATAGTTTCGGATAGAGATCCCAGGTTCACCTCCAGTTTTTGGGAAAGCTTACAAGAGGCTTTGGGGTCTAAGTTGCATTTTAGTGTGGCTTTCCATCCACAAACTGATGGATAATTAAAGAGAAAAATATGGACTCTGGAGGCAATGTTGAGAGCTTATGTTGTGGATTTTAAAGGCTTATGGGATGACCATTTGCCTTTAATTGAATTTTCTTACAATAATTTGTATCACTTATGAATTCAGATGGCACCTTATGAAGCTTTGTATGGTAGGAGGTGCAAAACTCCTACTTGTTGGGATGAGGAAGGTGAAAGGAGACTTGTAGGACCTGAGTTAGTACAGGTTACAGTTAACAAGATTAAATTGGTTAAATAGAGACTTAAAGCAGCTCAAGATAGGATGAAGAGCTACACAGATGCAAACAGAAAAGAGATGGAATTTGAAGTTAGAGACAAAGTGTTTCTTAGAGCTTCTCCATGGAAAGGGGTCTTAAGATTTAGTAAAAAGGGCAAGCTTAGTCTGAGACACATAGGCCCTTATGAGACCATTGAGAGGATTGGGCCTTTAGCTTATAAGTTAACTTTGCCATTGGAATTAGCTAAGATTCACAATGTTTTCCATGTATCGATGTTGAGGAAGTACCGATCAGATCCTTCACACATAGTTCAATCTTCAGAGGTTCAGTCCAGGGAGGATTTGACATATGAGAAGCAATCAGTAGAGATCCTAGATTTGAAGGAAAATATTTTGAGAAAAAAGATTGTAAAACTTGTTAAAGTCTTACGGAGGAACTATTCGACGGAGGAGGCAACATGGGAGCCTTTGGCAGTAATGAAGGAGAAGTATCCATACCTCTTCAATGACTCAAGTGAGAATTTCGAGGACAAGATTCTTTTAGGGGAGGAGAGTTATTGGATCCTGATTCTTTTTAAATTTCTTATTATTTGTTTAATTATTTATTTATGTTGTTTGATGGGTTAATTATTTTTTTTAGAATTGGATCATAAATTTAGTGGGCCTAAGTGGAAATTAAAATTTTTAATGGGCATGTTAGAATTAAATTAGAGTATGGTATTAAGAAAATTAAAACAGTTAGTAGATGGATCAAATGAAAGGAGGGGCAAAATTGGAAAGCGCAAGTAAATGGAGGGTAAAAAGGGAAGAGCAAGCAAAATGTGGTCCTGTTTAAAAGAAGAAGAGGAAAATCGTGGGAGTTAGAAAAGAGAAGAGAAAACGTAGAGAAGAAAGAAAGAAGAGTGCGAGGAAGCTAGGGGAGAAAGGAGAAAGAAGGAGAA
>JAOTJB010324282.1:0-14044 GCA_027123815.1 Erythroxylum minutifolium | reverse complement strand
ATTTGATAAGTTCGACTCTTTAAGTGTTTTTAGCTTAATTGATCTATTTTGACTCCCATTCTAGCATAACTTGAACTGACTAATACACTTAGAATCAAATAGGCCCTTGGTAAAATACACCTTATAGGAGTAATAACATACACCGCACAAAATTAACCGTAAGATTTTTGAGCCGCTTAAGAGGGAGTAAAACATTACATGTACTCCATATTTCTTTTATGTGTGCATGTATAGTGTGTTCCCTGCCACAATCTGACATTCGAGTTCCTATCAAAGCCACATTTAGTACGTCGAGATGAAACTAAGGCATTGTTTATGTAAACCTTTGCTATCCAATTTCTTTGAGTATCTCACCAAGTGAATTATCCCTTGTAGTCCCCATTTGAGCCTAAGACCTTTCTTTGTTCTTAAGTTAAAAACCCAATAAACCCTATCCTTTTTTTCTTCGTTAGCCCCAGAATTTGACACCCAACTAAGAGGAATTGTCAAGTAACATGTGTCTATTTTATTGAATCATATCCTTCATGTGTGTAATGTTTACGTCATGCTCTTAGTTATTGCGTGGTGTTAGGCTTGAGAGTTAGAAAACAATTCGGGGGAGGAAAAAAAAGAAGAAAGAAAAAAAGAAAAAAAGAAAAAAAATAAAAGAAATATTTATATTCAAATTCAAAAATGTTTTCTTCCCTCGAAACAAGATTTATGAGAAACACCTTGATGAATGAATGGAGAATGATGATTGGATAGGAAGGAATGGTTCGACCATCTTGTGAAAAATTTTATGGCCATATGTGTCCTATAAGATATGTGTTACTTAGTACATACTTTGCTCCTCTTAGTTTCTCTTTCTTTGTTAAACCCCAATAGCCACAATACAAGCCTTTAAAATACCTAGTTAATCGATGTGGGTTTTTAAATCTGAGCTAGTGGTAGAGATTGGACTCTATGTCAAGACTATGGAAAGGACTACTATGCATTGATTTTGAGAGAAACACTACACTTGAAAATTCTACATGGGTGTTGAGCAAAATCGGAGAGGGTGTGGGTGTTATTGCTTTCTTTAAGGTAATGTTGAAGTGGTTAACATTCCTAATTAATTAGGAGATCGGTCATTCATGCATCGTTTATTTGATTCTATGATTGTATTTTGTTCGCTTAGGAAGTGTTGGGTATGGGAGAAAGAATGGTGATAACAGGTTGGAAGCCTTAAGGTTTTGAATGGATTGAATACTTGAGGACAAATATTGTTTAAGTGTGGGGTTATTTGATAGGTTGCATTTCATGCATGATTTCTAGGATAATTTGCATTCATTTTACATTTGTTTGTTTATTATTTATGTGTTTTTGTGTGCTTTTATGTTTGATATGTGTGCAGGAGACCAAAGTGGGGATTGGAGTCGTAATCCAGGAGATTTAGGCTATTTTGGAGAAGCTACGTGTTGGAAACAGATACAACATGACCATGTCGTATTGGGCGAGAACTGGGCAGAATTTATGGACGAGTTTTTTAAGCCCAATTGTCATCTATCTTGGGCTGGATCTTTGTTGGAGACGCCGAATACGAGCTGGGAAGCCAAAATGAAGAGTCCTATTTGAAGATTAATTAGGAAATCTTTCCTAATTTTTGGCTAGGGTTACAAATTAGAGAGTATATAAATACCTTAGGACATGAGGAAATCGTAACTTTTGAACCTTTTTTTTCTTCCTTCTCTTGTTTTGAGGATTTAGTCGCCAGCCACCATTGTTATTACAGTCTTTATTTTATTTTGCTGTGGAGATAAGATAAACTCTAGGGTATCTTGTGTTCTCATGTTAGCTATGAACAACTAAACCTTTTTCTAGTTAGAGTGCTTGGATATTCAGGCATGGATAGTTTGTGAGAATATTTTTTTATTTGTTTATGCAATTCAAATATTTATTTAATTCCCGTGCTTGAACTAGATTTATTATTGCTTAATTTATTGTGCAATGTCACGAGTTGTGTAATTGATTAAGTGATAAACTGCTGAATAGGATAATATTGTTAGGGATATTATTCTATCAAAGTAGCGAATTGGTTTTATCTTGCGAATGATGTATGTTGGTGGTAAAATCGATGGAATTAAATAATCTGACTAAATAAATTACGGCGTTTTTGAATTTATTGGTTAGGACAAGGGTCTTTTTCATACTTAATGCAACTAGAGATTAATCTTGTCAGGGTGTTTCCCGGGGGTTGTCTTTAGATTAGGGAAGTAACTTGTCAAGGCGTTTCCCGAAATTACCGACAAAGTAAGAAAAGATTGGTTAATGAATACGTCACCTTTGGCTATAACTTTGTCTATCTGAATTATCTAATTTATCTTATGATGTCAATGATAGAATTTCCAGGATGAATTGAAGAGTACCTTGGCTAGGTTTTCACCCATTGTGTTTTAATCTCGTTTTATTTTGTTATTTGCTGTCCAAACCTATTTTATGCCAATACAACATGCTCGCGTTGTATCTGTCACTATAGTTCTCTTTTAAATTTCTGCATTGCTTTTATTTTTATTTACGTCTCCCGCAATATCAATTCTTCAATCTGTTATTTTCTGAGCATTTGAGTAACTCTGCATTGATTCTCTGTGGATTCGACCCGATTCACCACTAGCTACCTAGTTTTTTGGAGAGTTGGAAATATATTTTTATTTTTGGTAGTTTGACAACCTATCAAAATTTGTCACCGTTGTCAGGGAGTTGTGTGTAAAGAGTTATTTGATTGTGTTTCTAACTTCTTTTCTAGCGTTTTGTATGAAACCTTCCTCTTCTGCGGGTGAACTTCTGTTTGATCCTAAGATAGAGAAAACTGCTAAACGACTAAGGAAGGAAGCTAAACTGCATAGGCAACAACCTACCATAGTTCCTGTGCCACCACCAGAACAAGAGCAGATCGCTCTATCTTCAACTGGGTCAGATTCCGATTCAGAACTAGACATGGCAGAGGCACATCCTGAGACACTGCGAGAGATGCTCGCACCACCTGTGAACACCCAACCCTTGTGCATTCAGTATCCGACTGGGGATGACGGGTTCGAGTTGAAATCTGTACTTATTTAGTTGCTGCCAAAATTCCATGGGTTACAAACTGAAGACCAAAATTGACATTTGAAGGAATTTCACATGATCTGTACTGGGTTCAAACCACAAGGAGTTATAGAAAATCAGATCAAGCTTCATGCATTTCCATTTTCTCTTGAGGGTGCTGTAAAAGAATGGTTATTTTATCTACCTCCTGGTTCAGTTAATATATGGGTTGACATGGCAAATTTGTTTTTAGAAAGATTTTTCCCTGCATCTAGAGCTGCGAATTTGAGGAGGGAAATCTGTAGCGTGAAGTAGCATCATTCTGAATCTTTGTATGAGTATTAGGAATGATTTAAGAAGATGTGTGCGAGTTGCCCACAGCATGGTATTACTGAACAACTCCTTATTCGGTAATTTTATGAGGGGTTGATAAAAGAAGAGAGAAGAGTCATTGATGCTGCGAGTGGAGGGGCGTTAGTGAACAAAACTCTTTAAGCTGCGCGATAGTTGATATTAGCCATGGCTGCAAATTCGCAACAGTTTAGCTCGCTCACTAACACTACCACGCAAGGAGTGCATGAGGTAAGGATTTCTAGTCTTGAATCTAAACTGGAAAGACTAACTGATTTGGGAAAAGCAATTTATTGGTAATACTAGCACTGTACAACACGTCCACAAACCTTCTTCAACATGTGGACTTTGTTTTTCTCAAGAGCACCCAACCGATGTATACCCCACCTTGCAAGAGGATGAAACGGTAAATTTTATGGGTAATTATGGCAATCACAACCGAAAATATGATCCTTTTTCGAACACATATAATTTGGGTTGGCGTGATCACCCTAATTTGAGGTATGGGCATAGAAATAACCACCAAGGGCAGCACAATCCACCTCGACAGTACCAGCAACAATTAAGGCAAGGTAACGATGATGATTTAAGGATGTTGCTAACGAAATTTATTGAGAAAAATGACAGGAGGATTGGAGCTATTGAGACACGTATAGATCAACTCACCTCCGCGATGACAAGGATGGAAAATCAGGGTAGGTTACCCTCCCAACTAGAGGTAAACCCAGGGCATAACGTCAGTGCTATCACACTTCAAAGTGGGAAGGAATTGGAGGCACCAGACCCAAAACAGATGATACGACATGATCATGTCGTATCACCAGAAACATAAAAGGTAGCCCCAAACATCGAGATTGTGCGGCCTAACCCTGAGAAACCACCTTTCCCTCATAGATTGGCAAAGAAAAAGAAGGCCACTGATGATATGGAGGTGTTTGAGACTTTGAAGAAGGTTGAAATCAATATCCCCTTGTTGACTGCAATCAAGCATGTACCCAAGTATTGTAAATTTTTGAAAGAGTTATGCACGGGAATGAATAAGGTGCGTGATAACGAGAGGGTGTTCATGAGAGAATTAGCCTCGGCAGTGTTACAAGGTAAGCTACCCATTAAGGAGTGTGACCCAGGTATGTTTGCTATCCCATGTAAAATAGGTAATGTAGGTATTGAACAAGCTCTGTGCGATTTAGGAGCTTCAATTAATTTAATGTCGTTATCTATTTACACTTCTTTGAATGTGGGTCATTTGAAACATAATGGAGTTGTCTTCACCTTAGTGGATAGATCAAGTGTCTTTCCAGAAAGGGTGTTAGAGGACGTCCTGGTTCAGGATGATGGATTAGTATTTTCGGATAATTTTTATGTGTTGAATATGGATGATAGGAATATTAGAAATTCTGGCATGATTTTATTAGGACTCCCATTTTTAAAAACATCTAGAACAAAAATGGATGTGCACGCTAGAACTATGACAATGGAATTTGATGGTGCTATGATTAAATTTGATATCAATAAAGCAATAAAGCATTGAAGTGATTATGCATCTGCTTTCGCCATAAATAATGTTGACCCCCTTGTTGATAAATTTTTGGAGTTTTGCAGTTGTGATGCCTTGCAAGTAGCCTTGACTGAAGACTTGAAGACTCTAAAGTTAGTAAACTGAGACAAAAATTGGGTGTTACCAGATCGTTTGTTTGATGCAGTAAATGATTTGAATGGAAACCAGATGCAGATGGAAGAAATAATGTTGTTTAGTTCACTAGAGCCGATACGATATGACCATGTGGTATTTGCCAGAAATCAAATTTTTCCATCTGTAGTGAAACCGTCATATCTGAAGCTTAAGCCACTGCCCTCTCACCTTAAATATGTGTTTTTGGGTGCTAGAGACACTTCCAGAAATTATTTCAAATGAGTTGAGTAAGGTGGAGGAAGAATGTTTGATTCAGGTACTTTGAGATCACAAAGAAGCTATAGGATGGACTATTGCCAACATCAAAGGTATAAGTCCAATGATCTGCATGCACCGGATACTTCTTGAGGATGATTACAAACTGAGTAGACAAGGACAACGTCAATTAAATCCTCCGATGATGGAAATCATGAAAAAAGAGATTCTTAAATTACTTGATTCAGATATGATATATGTTATTTCAGATAGAAAATGAGCCCAACCCAGGTTGTTCCAAAGAAAACATGCATTACAGTGGTTAAAAATGATAAAGGGGAGTTGGTTCCGACACGCGTTCAGAATGGGTGGCGAGTTTACATCGACTACAAGAAGCTGAACTCTGCAACAGCCAAAGATCATTTTCCTTTGCCATTAATCGATCAAATGTTGGAGAGACTTGCGGGTCGCACCCATTATTGTTGTCTGGATGGATATTCCGGGTTCCATCAAATTTCTGTTGCACTTAAGGATTAAGAAAAGACAACTTTCACGTGCCCATTTGGTACCTTTGCATATAGGCGCATGCCATTCGGACTCTACCATGCACCGGTGACTTTCCAAAGGTGTATGGTAAGTATTTTTTCTGACTTTGTTGGGAAAATAAATGAGGTCTTTATGGATGATTTTACTATATATGGTGATTCCTTTACATCTTGTCTAGAGAATTTAGAGAAAATTTTGAAACGTTGCATTGAAATTAACTTAGTGTTGAATTATGAAAATTTCCATTTCATGGTTAGTCAAGGAATCATCCTAGGACATGTAGTTTTGTTTAAGGGGATTGAAGTTGATAAGGCTAAAGTAGATGTTATTGGATCTTTACCTTATCCCGTGAGTGTGTGGGAAGTTCGTTCTTTTCTTAGCCACGCAGGTTTCTATCGACGGTTCATTAAAGACTTTGCAAAGATAGCTCACCCTTTGAGTTGTCTTCTACAAAAAGATGCCGAATTTGTGTTTGGTGATGCATGTCATGGTGTGTTTGACACATTAAAGGAAAGGTTAGTTTCGGAACCCATAATCAAGGTCCTAGATTGGGATTTACTGTTCGAAATAATGTGTGATGCAAGTAATTATATCGTTGGAGCTGTTCTTGGACAAAGAGTGGGACGCGGTCCACATATAATTTAGTACGCATCAAGAACCTTAGATGTAGCTCAAAAGAACTACACAACCACTGAAAAGGAGCTCTTCGCTATGGTGTTTGCTTTGGAAAAATCCAGACCCTATTTAATGCAAACTAAAGTGATTGTGTATTCAGATCACGCGACTCTGAAATATTTGACGAACAAAAAGGATGCAAAGCTTAGGTTGATTCGATGGGTATTGTTGCTCTAAGAGTTTAACATTCAAATATGAGACAAGAAGGGAGTTGAGAACCTTGTAGCTGACCATCTAAGTCGGATACACACATATTCCCAGTCTAGAGAAGTGGTTTCAGGTGAGTTTCCAGATGAACAGTTGTTTCGGATCGATACGACAGGTGCATATCGTAACCTGTGGTTTGTAGACCTGGTTAATTTTCTGATAGAACAAGGATTCCTAGAGGATTATACTAGAGCACAGCGACATAAACTGAAGAGTAAAGCCAAGTACTACATCTGGGATGACCCATATCTGTGGAAGATGTGCTCAAATCAAATCATAAGGCGATGTGTACCTGAGGAAGAGATTCCCTCCATCCTCCAATTCTGTCATTCGTCAGCTTGTGGTGGCCACTTTGGACCACAAAGAATAGCAAGAAAGATACTCGAATCTGGATTTTACTGGCCTAATTTATTTAGAGATTCATATGCCTTTTGCAAAGCATGCAATATATGCCAATTCACAGGTAATATTGGTCGCATAAATGAGATGCCACAAACACCCGTGATAGTTTGTGAAATTTTTGATATCTGGGGCATTAATTTTGTGGGAACATTTCTCTCGTCTTTTGGTAATCAATATATTTTACTTGCTGTTGATTATGTTTCAAAATGGGTTGCGGCGAAAGCCACACATATTAACGATGCTAAAGTGGTTGTCTATTTTATGAAAGCTAATATTTTTGTTAGGTTTGGCACACCGAAAGCTATCATTAGTGATCGTGGAACTCACTATTGCTACCGGGTTGTGGAAGCATTGTTCAAGAAGTATGGCGTCACTCATAGGGCATCAACTGCTTATCAGCCACAAATAAATGGGCAAGCCGAGTTGTCTAATAGGGAGATCAAGAGCATCTTAGAGAAAATGGTGAACCCCTCATGTAAGGATTGGAGTGCGTGCCTTGAGGATGCGTTGTGCGCATATCCAACCGCATACAAGACACCATTAGACATGTCACCCTATCGACTAGTCTATGGCAAGACATGTCACTTGCCCGTAGGAATAGAACATCGCGCGTTTTGGGCGATGAAAATGTGCAACACAAGTTATGATGAGGCAGGGCAGCAACGTAAGGTTCAACTTCAAGAGCTTGAGGAAATCCGCAACAACGCTTATGAGAATGCCATGATTTACAAAGCCAAAACCAACGCATTTCATGACAAAAAGATTGCTGAAAATAAGTTTAAAATCGGTCAAAAGGTACTTCTCTTTGACTCCACTCTTAAACTTTTTGGCAGTAATTTACGTTCTATGTGGGTTTGTCCATTTGTTGTTGCAAAAGTTTATGATAATGGTGCTGTTGACATTCAAAGCATAGATACTTCAAAAATTTTTAAAGTCAATGGACATAGATTGAAACCCTTCTATGAAGAAGTTGAACCATGCTTAGTTGAGGTACATTATGTAAGTAAACCCAATTATAATTAGGCGTGGCCCCCGTCAAGCCAAAGACGTTAAACAAAGGCGCTACTTGGGAGGCAACCCAAGGAATTTTTGATTTTCAGCTTCGATTTTTATTGTGTGTTAGTTCATTTATTTTGTGTTGATTTATTTCGTTTTTTGATTCTGTGCTCAGTGCTTAAAAAAAATTAGTCTGGAACTGATGTGTGTGTGACAGTGCATTAATCGTCATAACTACAAGTGGTTACAAGAAGGTATATGACATGAGCACGTCGTATGCCTATGTTCGCATAACCGCAAGAAACTACAAAAATTTTAATTGCTCCAAGTTTCCACGTTTTTTTGTAATGTTTAAATGATCTACATGGTAGGTGTTTTGGGGTGCACAGATGGAGTTCAATTTTTTTCACACACAGTGAAAAGTTCAAGTGTGGGGTACACAATTGTTTAAACTAAAGAGGGAAGTCTATACCAGTTTCGTAAACAAGGGATACAACCCAATAAAATACTGGTACCCTTTGACCTACTGCTTACATACCCACTCTTTCCTTTTTACCAACATTCCTTCAACCCCACCTCACACAATTTTGGTTCCCCTTCTCTTCAACACCCAAACGAATGGCCCGTACAAAGAGCCAAGCTTTTAGAGGGAGATCCCATATACCCATGACAAACCCAGCCGAACATACCCCTTCCCACGCCATCGTTGCACCTTCCTCTAACCCATTAGACATCCCTTCGTCATTTCAAGCAGCTCCTTGCCGTTCTACATAGATTCATCACCCTGACCTGAAAATTTCTGAAATTCATGCAACACCCACTGTAGCCACACCCATGGTGGACTCAGAGACAAATGCGGACCCTTCTCCCGAAGCTACTGACGAGTTTGAAATGGAGGAAATTCCTCGCCACCATCGGGCACGCTCCCAAGGTGGAGCCCGGATACAACAAAACACCCAAGGGGGAAGGGAAGTGCGAGAAAACCTTGGGTTAAATGGCCGGAAGGACATCTACACGCTGAAGGCAGTTATGAAGCGGCCGATTTGCGATGTAAGGTATGTTCCTCCAACTGTTCTAAATGTGTATAGGTTAGAATCTCAATTTCATCGGCTTATTCATACTTTTGGTTTCCAAGTATTCTTTGAATTAGATGGCATTAATGCAGTTAATGAACTTGTTTGGGAAAATTTTGCCTCTTTTCAGTTTAAAGGTCGCGTCAGTAAGGATATTACTTATCCAGTGTATTTTGGTCTACTGCAACAAAAATTTAACATGAACTTAGACGACTTCAATTTTGCACTAGGATTTGAAAACGAAATGACCAATGAATTTCCTGATCATGTTAATGCATTTTTAGAATACCCATATGTGTTCAATGCGATTTTAGCTTATGGTGCTTTGTCTGCCAATACTGAGCCATATAACACATCCACTTCCAAAGCCACTACTTTGTATGACCCAGTATATCGCTTGTTTCATAGGTTTTTGGCTTATAACTTTTCAGGCAAACTGTGAAACTCTCATATTTTGCCTCGAACAGAATTAATTTTTGATTTGGTGTGCTGAACACAATTATAAAATTAATCTAAGATATTTTTATGCCACCCAAATCAAACACATTATGAGCCGTAATTCACACCCTTTGATTTTAGGACAGCTCACAAGAAAAATGGCCATCACTTTATGCAATTTTGATCCTATTAGACATAACCGATTAACAGTGGGCTGACTAGCCCAGCCATTAGATTTTGCTTCTCTTTGCAGGATGAAATTGGTGAAGGTTACAGTAGGTGGCCAATTTCAATTGATCGAATCGAAGGATGGACTTTGGAGTACTGAACACGCACCACCTGCAGACCTTGTTACTGAGGTTACTAAATTACGCCAGGAGCAAACATATTTCGGTGCATCGTTCAGAACATAGAGCACAATGTGGCAGCTTTATTTAGTTGTTTCAGCAGCGAGCCCCCTCTATTTCCCCCGTCACCATGATCCTGGTACCTTTTGTCCTTACTCCAGGCCTTTAATTTATATTGTCTTGTCTTTGATTACATTGCGAACAATGTAAGTTATAAGTGTGGGGTGGGGAGACTGTTTTCTTTTGATATTTGATAGCTTTCTTTTTGATATAATGAAAAAAAATTGTTGCTGGTGTTTCTGTGATTTTTCTGTGATTTTTTATGTTAGGTTGTCATAGGACATGCGCATGTCGTGATGCTATGTTGGTTGCAATTGCATTTTTTCTTTTCTGCATGTATTGTTTACGTTGCTTTGCATAGGTCTACTTACTGATACGACATTGTCATGTAGTAACTAGTTGTACTGTTAGTTTATTTATTTTCATTTTTGAATGTTTATGCATCAATTAATAGGCATAACAGAGTAAATCCCACCTTAAATAGTCTTGTCTTGATATGATTTGATAAGTTCAACTCTTAAAGTGTTTTTAGCTTAATTGATCTATTTTGACTCCCATCGTAGCGTAACTTGAACCAACTAATACACTTAGAAGCAAATAGGCCCTCGACAAAATACACCTTATAGGAGTAATAACATACACCCACACAAAATTAACCGTGAGATTTTTGAGCTGCTTAAGAGACAGTACAACATTACATATACTCCATATTTCTTTTGTGTGTGCGTGTATAGTGTGTTCCCTGTCAGAATCTGACATTTGAGTTCCTATCAAAGCCACATTTAGTACATCGTGATGAAACTAAGGCATTGTTTGTGTAACCCTTTGCTATCCAATTTCTTTGAGTATCCCACCAAGTGAATTATCCTTTGTAGTCCTTATTTAAGCCGAAGACCTTTCTTTGTCCTTATGTTAAAAAACCCAATAAACCTTATCCTTTTTTTTTCTTCTTTAGCCCCAGAATTTGACACCTAACTAAGAGGAATTGCCAAATAACATGTATTTATTTTGTTAAATCATATACTTTATGTGTATAATGTTTACATCATGCTCCTAGTTGTTGCATGGTGTTAGGCTTAAGAGTTAGAAAACAATTCGGGGGAGGAGAAAACAAGGCTGAAAAAAGAAAAAAAAGAAGAAAAAATTTAGATTTAATAATGTTTTCTTCTCCCGAAACAATTTTAAAAGCGAGTTTGAAGCTTTGAACTTTAAATTAATGTTGAAACTTGCTAAGCCAGGATTTATAAGAAACAACTTGATGAATGAATTTATGAAGAATGATGATTGGATAGGAAGAAATGGTTCGGCCAACTTGTGATAAATTCTATGGCCATATGTGTCCTATGAGATATGTGTTAACTGGTACATACTTTGCTCCTCTTGGTTTTTCTTTCTTTGTTAAACCCCATAGGCACATTACAAGCCTTTAAGAGACCTAGTTGATCGATATGGGTTTTTAAATCTGAGCTAGTGGTAGAGATTGGACTCTATGTCAGGATTATGGAAAGGACTATTATGCATTGATTTTGAGAGAAACACTACACCCAAAAATTTTACATGAGTGTTGAGCGAAATCAGAGAGGGTGTGGGTATTATTGCTTTCTATAAGGTAATGTCGAAGTGGTTAACATTCCTAATTAATTAGGAAATCGATCGTTCATGCATTGTTTATTTGATTCTATGATTGTATTTGTTGGCTTAGGAAGTGTTGGGTATGGGAGAAAGAATGGTGATAAGAGGTTGGAAACCTTGAGGTTTTGAATGGATTGAATACTTGAGGACAAGTATTGTTTAAATGTGGGGGTGTTTGATAGGTTGCATTTCATGCATGGTTTTTAGGATAGTTTGCATTCATTTTGCATGTGTTTGTTTATTATTTGTGTGTTTTTGTGTTTGTTATGTGTGTAGGAGATCAAAGTGGGGATTGGAGTCGTAATGCAAAAGATTTGGGCTATTTTGGAGAAGTTATGTGCTAGAAACAGAAATGGCATGACCATGTCATATTGGATAGTTGATGTGTAGCGCAAAACATGTTGAAGGCAGATATGACATGACCATGTCGTATCAGGCAAGAACTGGACAGAATTTATGGACGAGTTTTAAAGCCCAATTGCCATCTATTTTGGGCTAGATCTTTGTTGGAGACGCGGAATACAAGCTGGGAAGCTAGAATGAAGAGTCCTACTTGAAGATTAAATAGGAAATCTTCCTAATTTTGGCTAGGTTATAAATTGGGGAGGATATAAATACCTTTTGGCAGAAGAAGATCATATCTCTTCCTTCTCCTGTTTTTAGGATTCAGCCGCCAGCCACCGTTGTTATTACAATCTATATTTTATTTTGCTGTGAAGACAAGATGAACTCTATGGTATCTTGTGTTCTCATGTTAGTTATGAACAACTAAACCTTTTTCTAATCAGGGTGCTTGGATATTCAGCCATGGATAATTTGTTAAACTATGTTTTTATTTGTTTATGCAATTCAGGTATTTATTTAATTCCGTGCTTGAACTAGATTTATTATTGCTTAGTTTATTATGCAATGTCACGAGTTGTCTGATTGATTAAGTGATAAATTGCCGAATAGGATAGTATTGTCGTGGATATTATTCTATCAAAGTAGCGAATTTGTTTTATCTTGCGAACGATGTATGTTGGTGGTAAAATTGATGGAATTAAATAATCTGACTTAATAGATTACGACATTTCTGAATTTATTAGTTAGGACAAGGGCCTTTTTCATTCTTAATGCAACTAGAGATTGACCTTGTCAGGGCATTTCCCAAGGGTTGTCTTTAGATTAGGGAAGTAACTTGTTAGGGGGTTTCCCAAAGTTACCGACAAAGTAAGAAAAGATTGGTTAATGAGTGCGTCACCTTTGGCTATAACTTTGTCTATCTGAATTGTCTAACTTATCTTATGATGTCTATGATCAAATTTTTAAGCTGAATTGAAGAGTATCTTGGCTAGGTTTTCAGCCATTGTGTTTTAATTTCGTTTTATTTTGTTATTTGCTATCTAGACCTGTTTTGTGCCAATACGACATACTTATGTCGTATCTGTCACTATAGCTCTCCTTTAATTTTCTGCTTTGCTTTTATTTTTATTTACATTTCCTGCAATATCAATTCTTTAATCTATTATTTTCTGAACATTTAAGTAACTCTGCATTAATTCCCTGCAGATTCGACCCGATTCACCACCAGCTACCTAGTTTTTGGAGAATTGGAAATATATTTTTTTATTTTTGGTAGTTTGACAACTTATCAATTTGTAATTAATTTAATTCATAATTTTAACTATGACTATAACTATTTATTTATTAACTTTTCATATAAATTTCTAATTAATTGAATTAAATGTCCTAATTAATCAAACTATTACATATATCTCAATAACTTTATTATATCATAATTAATTACTTATATGTTGATATAATTAATTATCAATTATATCTTATAATAATTAATAAATAAGTTAAGTAAATTAAAAATTTGTAATTAATTTAATTCATAATTTTAACTATAACTATTAACTTACTAACTTTTCATATAAATTTATAATTAATTGAATTAAATGTCCTAATTAATCATACTATTACATACATCTCAATAACTTTATTATATCATAATTAATCGCTTATATGTTGCTATAATTAATTATCAATTCTATCTTATAATAACTAATAAATAACTTAAGTAAATTAAAATTTTGTAATTAATGTAATTCATAATTTTAACTACAACTATTAACTTATTAACTTTTCATATAAATTTCTAATTAAATGTCCTAATTAATCATACCATTACATACATCTCAATAACTTTATTATATCATAATTAATCACTTATATGTTGCTATAATTAATTATCAATTCTATCTTATAATAACTAATAAATAACTTAAGTAAATTAAAAATTTGTAATTAATGTAATTCATAATTTTAACTACAACTATTAACTTATTAACTTTTCATATAAATTTCTAATTAAATGTCCTAATTAATCATACCATTACATA
>JAOTJB010324265.1:0-14046 GCA_027123815.1 Erythroxylum minutifolium | reverse complement strand
TCTATAAATATTATTATCTTTTCATATTATATCTATTATTAAATAATCATTGTAAAATTTTATATTTTTATTACACAAATTAAAAGAAAGTAATATCATGATTACTCTTATTGCATTTAAACCTTTTCTATTTTATATTTCATTTTTACACAATACATACATTATGCACATATATATATATTTATATAAATCTTAAAATAAATCAATCACTTTGTTATCCCTAATGTTTCAACTTCAAAAGAATATAAAAGCAATTGGGTTATAAAAACATATACGTATAGTATATTATATTGAAAATAGTTATTGTTTTATTAAAACTAGAATAAATTTATAAATACTTTCTTATATGTTTTTATAAATCATTACTTTCACTAAAATTTACTTCAATTATTTTTATATTATTAAAAAAGGGAATTTGTAAGGTATTATCGAGTTGAACGAGTTGATTTTTCAACTCGTAAAAGTTCTTAGTCTAGGAACCTAATTGTAGTTAGTGTTTTGTTAGTACTGTGCAAAATTTATGAGGCTGTTGTTGTCGATTTGACTCGTATTAGAGCCATATCTATCTCTACTACACATAAACACTCTCATACCAACATTTTAATAAATTAAATAACTTTAATAACAAAAATTTATTAAAAATGCTCTATGTCATTCTATACTTTACAAAATTTACTAAGGAGTGAGGACTCCAAAAAAAATTAAATTAATGTATAATTAAAAATAAAATTATAAGCAATAAAAAGATTAAATTTAAGTTATTAATTTAATTAATTGAAGTTAAATTGACACTAATATGTTGAAAAATACGAAGTTGAATTAATTAATTTGAATTCAATAATAACCTTCCATTGAAACATGTGCTTATATAAATAATTAATTAATTAGGAATTTGTAGAAAAATTCTTTAAGTTAATTATAGTTAAGAATTTCAATTCAATTAATTACAAATTTTAATTTTACTTAAATAATTTACTAATTATTGTAAGATAGAATTGATAAAATCAAATTCATTAACTATAAAAGTTTTTGTAGTACACGAATGATTATCCAAATCATTTTACAAGAAATGATACAATTTACAAAATTAAGATAATATTATGCCGAATAGACAAAGTTTGAACATTGGATACTGGAGAGTGGATACTGAGAGAGAATCTAACTGTACTTGTTGCTACGATCGGCATCAGTTTGGATCAAATCATCTGTATGTACAAACATTATATTTAGTAATGTAATATTAAAAGAAAGAGAATATTTAGTAATGTAATATTAAAATTAAAAGAAAATTAAATATACCTTTATCTTCATATATTTTGATCAAAATAACATGCAATTGGCCAATTGATTTCACTGGTCACCTCTGCATTAATACCTATGGTTGTAGGAAAATTAAAAACACAATAGTAGGTAAGATAATATAAAATAGATAAAATTAATATATTAAAAAGAAAATAATTTACTATCAATATCTTCATTATTTAACCAACTTTGAGCACACATAAGGGCTTCCACAGTGCAATGATGAAGTCGAGCACAATGAGAAGTGATAACTTGACTACTAGTACTAAATGTAGACTCTGAAGCAGCGGTAGATGATAAATAGCTAACAAGTCTCATGCAATGACTTGTAAGATCCGATAATTATTCCTAGACTTCTTCCATTATGACAATATATCTAAGTGCTCACCTTCAATTTCAGGAACACAATCTTTCAAAAAATATTTATCTAACTCCGTTATATTATAAGAAGTCCTAGTTGTTTTCTCTTTCAAAAAATGTGAAAGAGAATCTGTCAATAATGGGTTAGAAGGTGAGGTTGAACCTGAAAACAAATTTGGAGTTGAATTGCCTGCACTATTAAGATCCCAATCATAAGCTTGTTGTATTCTGACTTGATAATCATTAAACAATGGATACCATAATTGTTTCATGGTACGTACATGTTCTTGGGCTTTACCATCGTACAATGCATTATAAATATATTCAACCTCGTCCATCTTGTATCTCAAGTCCAACACATCTGCAACAATATCTTTAAACTTAAACCAATAAGAATTCAACTTCTCCACCATCTACTCCACCATAATCCGAATAACTTCATTGGAGTTAAACATCCACATTGATAAAACATGTTTTATGTTGGATTTAATGCTAAAGATACTATGCAAGTTGGATATTTTGTTCATGAGAACAATTCAGTCGCATTATAGAATCATTCCAACTTTATAAAAAGTTCTCTGGCCAAGTCCTATTAGTCTTCTATTGGCACACAGGTATACTGAGAATCCCTTTAGCTAGTCTAATAAACACCTGAGCATATGGGATTGTCGACTCCAACATCTTAAAGGTTGAGTTCTATCTAGTTGGACAATCCAAAAACAATTTCTTTGAACCCAGAATGCATAAAATTTATACACCATTTTCAAACGTTTTAACTCTTTTAGGAGTTGCTCTATAATATAAAACACTATTCCGAATACAATCTATTGATTCCTTTATCGTCTTTAACCCATCCTTCACAATTAAGTTAAGAATATATGCAAAACAACACATAT
This sequence comes from Erythroxylum minutifolium, assembly GCA_027123815.1. NCBI lineage: Eukaryota > Viridiplantae > Streptophyta > Magnoliopsida > Malpighiales > Erythroxylaceae > Erythroxylum > Erythroxylum minutifolium. The sequence goes on along the minus strand of JAOTJB010324265.1, from coordinate 11,488 downwards.
GAAACAACTTACCTTTAACCAGTAAGCTCTCAACATGTAAATCTTACCCTTCAACTTCTCAATCAGAGCATTATTCATGCTACTGTGATGATGGATACTTTATTGTCGATGTTCAAATTCATCAAACAGTCCTTCAACCCATTTGCCAATTTTTCACTTGTATATCGTGCCGACACATAAATGAACCTATCATGTATAAATATTACCAAAATTAATAATAAATTCATAAAATAATGAAAAAGTAAATGATCACAATATTAAAGAATATAAATTACCTTAAAAGTCTATTGCATAATGTCTAATCATTATCAATATAATGTACGGTCATCGCCATCTAACCCTTGTTTTGGTTATCAGCTATCCCCATGTCTGTTGTTATGGAAATTTGTCCTTCAACACTGGACAATGCTTTTAATGTCTCTCTCTTATTGTCCCTATAAATTTTGAAAATATCCTTTCTCAATGTATTATGACTTGGAACCTTGAAAGTCGGTTGGAGTGAATTAAGAAATATCCTGAATCTTTTGCTTTCTATGGTTATTCATCTCCAATAATCATATTAGCCATCTTTCTTCATAATTTTATGGGTAAAAAATGTTTAACCTCCTAAAACCATCTTCATTCTAGTATATGATTCTATTTGTCTCTTTAAATGAGACGTTCCACCTTTCGAACCACTCGAATACAACTTTTTACAATACTTGTACTTTGCTTTTTCAATTCATTCGGTTGATATAGTCATGTTAAAGTGATTCCAAACTTCACTTTTATATTGAGTAACTTAATTTCTAGTTGAAATTCTATCCTCACTTGGTGCCAGAATAGAAGTTTCCACTTCTATCTTTGGTATTGGATTAGAACTCTCAACTAAAGGAATATGCTCATCCATCTGATACAAAACATATAAATACTTGAGGTTAGAAATAATTGGCATATAATAAAGGTTCGTTAATTTAAAGTACTTTGATTTAACTAAGATTTGTTAAACTTCTGAGTTTTGGCATTAGTGAACATCAATCTGTATTTGAATTTCAATGAATATTTGACAAGATGTTAGCAACCTTTTCATCTACTTGCTTATCTTCCTTATTGTATTTATGTATGATATATAGCTAACGCTTTACTCTGATTTGCTTGTGACTTAGATTTCAAACAGCCTTTTGGAGAGGTTCCATTAATCTTTATTTGGTAAGAAGTAGGGTTTAGAAGTTTCTCTATATCAAATACAATTCTAATTTGCATTCCCTATCAAATATAATTATAATTTGTATAGAACATATACAATTACATATTCCATGAAAATCAGTAAATAAACATGTAGCAACAACATTATTTACGATAATAAACATGTAAATAAATATGATTGATTTAACTAAGATTTGTTAAACTTCTGAGTTTTGACATAGAACATATACAATTACATTTAAAGTACTTTGATTGTTAATGCATATTTGACAGGATGTTAGCGACCTTTTCATCCACTTGCTAATCTTCCATATTGTATTTATGAAACGTTTAAAATAACTTAATTTATAATGTACTTTAGCTGACTTCCGTTGTTTCTACCGAACCATTTCTTTTTTGTTATAGGCTTCAGTGGCTCCACATGAAAGGAAACTAGCTAAATACTATTCAAAACTCTATTAGCTCATTTTATGTGCCTATGAACATTATCATAATATTTTTTCCCTCACTATTATTGCAACTAATAATTTAATGCCAAATGATGTTAGAGTAGTCTCGTCCTCCATCTATTAAGATTAACTTAAAATATTTTATTAGCATCTTTATTTAGCTAGCAAATCGACCAAAAACAATATGATTGGATATGATGAAGTGTAGAAAAATGCTGGTGATTGATAATTTAGGAACACTTTATTTATGTATAAATATTATTTCATATATCATCATTACGTGCCATTAAGTTTATTCATACTGCTTCTCCCAACTCTTTGTCACTTGAACTCTTCCTCTTCACTGCTTATTCATTTCATATATACCCAGCATTTCCATTAACTTATAGGATTAATTCATAGTCATTAATTTCTCTCATCACATGAACCTCTACGTGATTTTAAATATTAGATGAAACTCCTCCCATTTTTTTTGTACATTATAGAACTCAGTTAAGTAAGAGCTCAATGTCTATGCTTCTAATAAGTCTACACTCTCACTCAAGGAGGCAGCTGATTCAGGAGATGGATTTTGATTGTTAATTCATTTAAGAAAGCTAAATGCCACCCAAACATTCTCTTTAAACATACACTATACATGTATTAAAAGAGTGGAGCATTTCACAAACACCATACATGTATTATCTCATATTCCTATTATTAACATACGAAGTTCTCAAATTAGCCAAATTAGTATCACTAAACCATAATAATCTCAAAAAAATCAACTATTAATAAAAAACCAAATTTGAGAAAAGAGATTACCTTATTAACAATAATACGTTGGACCATTGGTTATTGTGTTGGTGACTTCACATAGCCGATGAAGAACCTAGGGAAAGGACAAATGACATGAAGAAGAATGAAGGAAGAACGTGATTAGGTGACACGAAGATGAAGAACAGATGAAAAACAAAACAATGACACGAAGAAGGAGTGAAGAAGTAGAGGAGATTGGAGAATTATCGTGCATGAGTGCGTGACTGGCTGGGTAAAGGGAAGGGAAGCATATATGGAGTTTAACAAGAAGAAAAATGATGTGAACGGGAATGGAAGCGTGTATGGATTTTAATGAGAAGCAAGATGATGTCGTTTTGCATAATCAAAATGACATCTTTTTGCTTTTGGTCTTTTTAATCTTGTACATAACTTAAATGATGTCATTTTGCTTACAAAAAAACGACATCATTTTGTCTTTTATTTTTAGGTTGTACATGTAACTAAAACAATTATTTTTTCTTTTAAAGCAAAACAATGTTGTTTTCTGTGGAATTTATTTTTAAAATGTAACAAAATGACATCATTTTGTTTATAAACACTCATACTAGTCTAGCCATGAGCCATAGACCGGGCTACTTGGCTCAAACCTTGGCCCAGCTTGACCTTCTTGGTTCATGGCCCAACCTAGTCTGAGGTGGCTCGGGCTAAACTTATCCAGCCCATGGGCCAGTTTAACTGGACCTGGCCCGTTTACCACTGGTCGGTCCAGATTATTTTTGAGATTCCTAATGAGAAACTATTTTAAGTGCCCCTGCTATAAGATTTTGCTAATAGTTCATTTGAGGTCTCAAAATTATTTTGCATTAGGGCTATAATCCTGATGGAATCTATTGTTCCTTTTTATTGATCATTTCCTTAGTGGCATAGATTGAGGACATTTTGCTAGATCCCAAGTTGTGATAAAGTTTAAAAAGTGATTAATGAATGTAACTAATGTATGAACTTTTACTTCCATTCTTCCTACTAGACTACTCTCTTTCTTCAATTTTATATAGTTTTATTTTCCCCCAATAGACCTAATTGGTTGCTTTATTTTAATATGTAACGTGTAATATTCTTCATGCATTTGATGTTATCTATATTTTAGAAACCTACTTGGGTGTTATACAGACATCTCAGCTTATTTTAGATCAATGTATCTTCTACTCTTTTCTTAAACCTCCTTGAAGGTATATGTCTTATTTATCTAGAAGGATTTCTACAATGGTTAATATCTCTCTAATCCTTTCTTGGAGGAAATAATGAAAAAGGAGGTGTTGAGGCTAGGTATTTGAGTGATGTCAAGGTTAGACCATTTTATGTAATCTTAAATGTTCTCATCTTACTTTTGCATTATCTTAAACATGATATTGAGTTAAGAGGCTTATTTTGGTTGTTGGTAAATAAAATGGGTCTTAAACAACTTTTTTAGCTATCTAAATTGTGTTATTAAACCTAGGGGAGTGTTTGATACCAGTATTTTCTTTGATCTGTCGATGTTGATGAGAAAGTATGACATTTTATTAAATCTAATTTCTTATACAAGTCTATTTTTTTTAATGTGCCGTGTGATCTTACATATTGAAGTTAGGTATTTGAGTGAGCTCAAGGTTAAACTATATTATATAATCTCGAATGGTCTCATTTGACTTTTGCATCGTCTTAAACAATGTTGTTGAGTTAAGATGTCAATGTCAGTTGGCAGTAAAGAAAAATAGATCTTAAACAATATTTTATTATTAGTCCTATAGGGAGCATTTGATACCATTCACTTGTGGGACCTATAAATGTTAATGAGGAAGCGACACTTTATTATATCTAATGTCCTATACAAGTCTATTTCTATGAAACACATTGTATGGCTACACAAGTCTATTATACCATTATAGGGTTTTAATGTTGGTAACTTAAAATTTAATGGTAGAGTTACAAGTTGAGAGGTCTTTGTGAAAGGCCTAAAAAAGTACATAAATTTGCTCTTGGTTTTTCTATTATGACACATTAGTTGAATCATTCTTGTAGTGATGTGTTGTAGGTTAGGATATGACATTATTCTAATTTGGATACCTTTCAAGACTTAGGGTGTTTACTATATTATACCTCGTCTAGTATCTATTTCATTTATTGGAAACTATATGGTGGTTCAGACCAAATTTTATGAACTTATTTGCCCATGGTCCTAAATTGAATATTTTAGTTTATAGCTAGCATTTATTATTATATATTTCACGAGGTATTTTGCTATATTTTTCATGTAAATTACTATGATTTAATTTAGTTAAAATATGTTTTAGGTAACTATTAAAGATGTTACCTTGAGATGAGATTTATTAAGAAGTGAAGAGAAATGGTAAAAAAGGAGAAAATCATAATTCTTAGTTAAACACAACCTGACACACACCTATGTGCCAGTCTGTGTCTACATGGAGTAAGTGTAGGTCTCTACACAGCCTAAAAATGACTAAGAGAGAGGCCATGTATTGTTGAATAAAATTTATAGAATAACGTTGCGATAAGTGTGAACTGTGTCATGTTTTAGGGCTTAGTTTGTTATGTATTAAGTGTTAATTTGAGTGTTTAAATTAGAATTGTGTTAGTTTGTGTGTTTAAGTATTTTTATGGGTTAATATAAGTCTTTGAGCTTAAATATTATATTTTTGAGCTACCTTTATGTGTTTGTTAGTGTTTCAAGGTCAATATCGAGGAATAGAGAAGTTTTAAAGACACTTAGATTGAAACAATGACGCAATAGGCCACGATTGTGATAGAAGCATTGGAGCCAGCCCACGATCGTGGTGAAAAAAACCTAAGATACTACCCACCATGATTATGGCAGAAGGGTTTGATGTGGCCCACGATCGTGGCATACAGGGCCACGATCATGGCCTGCATCGAGCAGACGCTCAAATAAGTAAAAACATCAAGTTTTAAGGAATTTTTGGACCTTCCTAAAAAACCCTAGGGCTGCTCAGAACACAAAAGGTATTTAAAGAATAAGACAAAGGAGATTAAGGAGCTTTTGCATTAGCCACCATGAGAAACCCTAGAGAGAGTGCATCAAGAGATTGAGAAAGAGAAGAAGGAAGAGAGACGTGGAGGAGAAGCCTTATTGAAATGCTTCCCAAAAAGGGAGGTTTCCTGCCGTTGTTACCTTTGTCATCCGTTCCAATCGTATTTTCAGTTTTGTTTTCAATTTTATTAATGTATAGAATTAGGATAGCCATTGATGAATTGGAATGTTAAATCTTGAGGAATGTCTAAACTCACCTACAGGTTGTTTTATTCTTAATTTAATGAAATTCGATTGATTGCATTTTTATTGGATTAATTGTGATTTAAATTTTGCACTTGCATAATTCGGTTATAAACTGAGAGGGTGAAACAAGTGAAAATCATTAAATTGGGCTAAAGAGAGTTAGGTAATTTAATAGAACAAGAATTAAATCAAATCGGTAATTTGTGTGAAGAGAGATCTTGCATAAGATTCTCGGTAGTTTTTGGACAACTTCAGATCTAATTAGGGTTTTAGATAAATTATTAATCGAGAGATAGTAATTCTTATAATCTAATTAGGGTTTCTTAATTAGGGTTAATGGTTATAATTTGAGAGAGAGTAATAGGACCATCTAGAACTAGTAATCCAGTAGTTCATAATCAATTAGGTTAGCATTAAAGATAGATACAATTCCTCTTTCTCTCAATTGGTAGTTCTTTAGGTAAATTCTTGATTGGGTATTGCATCTACTATTTCATTATTATTTTGTAATTGATTCTTGAATTTGAGTGCGTGATTGAAATAAATTCTTGTCTAAGTTTTGTTCATTCAGAATTATTATGAATCATGTTGGCCTTAGATTTTAGGATTAGATTAACCCTCTTTATGGGATCGACACCTTAGTTACTACGTGAAAGACCTGCGCGCTTGCGGAATATCAAGGTTAAAATATTAAAACTTATTCATATCAGAAAACTATAATCAAGTTTTTAGCGTCGTTGCCAGAGAGGCTAATAGTTTAGTTCTATAGTTTAAGGCGTTAAGTTAGTTTTTAATTTTTTTGGTTTCGTTCTTTCTTTTCTATTTCTGAAATCGTGCTCTTGCATGAACATAAGAGTCACGAGAGGTTTGAGTTGTGCAGCTGAAACTTTAGATTTAGAAATCACTCGACTAGAACGAACCATTAGGAAAGCTCGGTGAGAAGAAGAAGAAGAAATCATGAAATCAACAATGGCCGAGGAATTCTAGCAAAATTTAGACTACGGAGCAACCCAAGGACGTCAACAATAGACCTTTATAGACTTCATGAGACCAGGGTTCAATGCGGCTAACCAAAAAGTAGCTAAGCCGCCCGTTCAAGCATCCTCATTTGAAATAAAACTAGCCCTCCTAAATATGCTTCAACAGAATATGCAGTTTTATGGACTAGCAAACGAAGGTCCCAATACAAATATAATGAACTTTCTTAAAATCTGTGATAACTTTCGGTACCATCAGATGTTAGAAGATGCGGTTAGAATTTAGCTTTTCCCCTTTACCCTTAAAGACAGAGTAAAGGCCTGGTATCATTCCCTAAACCCAGCCAATGTCACGACGTGGGATGAATTAGTTTGTGCTTTCTTAGATAAGTATTTCTCTTTGACTAAGACCACTAAGATCATCAAGGAAATCACCAACTTCCAGTAAGTTGATGGGGAATTGATCTACGAAGCGTGGGAAAGATACAATAATTTGTAATGAAAGTGCCCACACCATAACTTACCCAAGGAATTCTTGTTGTAAACATTTTATAATGGAATAACCCCATATACGAGAGGCACGATTAACGTAGCTTCAGGAGGATCATTGATGAGAAAGACAGTTGATGAAGCGGAAGAGATGATAGAGAAGATGGCAAGTAATAGCTACATGTAGATGAATGAGTAGAGTAGACAAACTACTTTATTCCGAGAGCAAAAAGGAATTGTAGCTGTTGATCAAATGATAGAAATGTAAGAGAAAATCGATAACTTGACGCGATAGCTTAACAACATGAAGGCTTCATCTTCAGCTCCGATGAAAGTTGTACAACTCAAGTGTGAACTTTGTGGACAAATGGACCATGATACAATGGAATGTTACTTGATGAAGGAAAGTGATCCGAAGCAAGTGAATTATATGGGGGCCTAGTATAGACGAGGAGGGAGAAACAATCCCTACTCTAACACTTATAATCTTGGGTGGAAGTATTACCCTAACTTCTCTTGGACGAACAATGCTGGAGGACAGTTAAGATCTCAACGACAATCGGGCTTCTAACAAGATAAATAATGCTCAATGGAAGTTGGATAAGATCTTAGATAAAATTGGAGGCATGGAGGATGCATATAGGAGGCTTAAAAGCAAATTTGAGCAAGTAACAAAGAACCATGCCTTATTAATACACAATTTGGAAGTCCAAGTAGGTCAACTAGAGGAGGCAACGTTTACTCAAAATGTAGGAACCCTTCTAAGCAATATTGAGTCTAACCCAAAGGAATGAATCATAGCCATTATTCAAACCTAGGAAAAGGAACTTGAATATGTAGGTGAAGGAAGAAGGAGATAAAGGAGAAGGACAAGTAATTATGGAAATCCTTCCAAGTGAACTCGTACCTCGAACTAGAATTCCATACCCTATTTTCGCTCAGTGGAAGTCAACATCAAGTAGGGAGGAATTTTAAAGAGGATGAATCAAATAAGGATGAGGATGTAAAGGAACAAATACAAACAAGGCTCACACTAAAGGAATCAGTTAAAAAGAAGGTTAAGGAGCACATAACAAAAGAAAACCTTAACACCAGAATAAAACCCTAACATAGCATAGAAGAAAGAGGACCCAAGGGATTTTTACATTCCTTGCATTATAAATGAAGTCAATATAAGTAGGGCATTCCTAAATTCAGGAGCAAGTACCAATACGATGCCTTATACCTTTAGTCAGAAGTTAGGGTTAATAGAGTTAGTACCCATAAAGATGTTAGTCAAAACGACAGACAGAACAGTTCATCAATGGAAGGAGATTATTAAGTACGTGCAAGTACGAATTAATAAATTTATCTTTCCCGCAGACTTCTATATGTTAGATATTAAAGAAGATGTAGAAACCCCTATGGTCCTTAGATGACTATTCTTGGCCACTGCTCACTCAATCGTTGATATCGATGGGGTGAACTAACTCTGAGGTTAGGAAAGCAACAAATAACCTTCAATGTGTTGAAGAAAGACGACAGATCTCCTCTATCTTTAACAAATATTAAGGAAATGGAACCTCGAGGAGAATGAGAAGATGTTGAGGATCTTGGGAATGTGTTCAGGAAGAAAGGATCGTGTAGAAGAAGGTGAAGGAAGGAAAATCACAAGGATGGTGGGGTCCATAGCATGGTAGCTCATGTACAAATTGTGAGATCAATAACTGCACTACTATTGCACTAATCATTTGATCCATAGTGAGCAAAAGGAGAGCGTTAAGCTATAGATTTTAAAAGAAGCACTGCATGGGAGGCAACCTATGGAAATTAATTTCCTTTGATTGTTTTTAGAAGTTTGAATTCTATAGTTAGGATTATTTCATTTCCAAATAAATTAGGAAGGCATTGGAATTCAATATGACTTTGATGATTAATGAAGTACACAAAGAGAGGTGAAAGGGCCACAAAGAGTTAAGAAGTAACTTTGGAAAATGAAGAAGAAAAAAATGGTGGAAAATTGCTAGCCACAATCATGGCCTGCGACTGGGTAAAAAAGGGAAACATGCAGTTTTTAAGTAAATTTTTACCATCTTACCCTCCAACCACCTATATATTCATTTCTAACTTCACTTTTTCACTCACTTTTATTTTTACTTTATCTCTCTAAGCTTTTAATGTTCAAACACTCTCACTTCTCTATACCAAATTTCAAACTTCCAAATTTCTTCCAATTTCTACCTATTCACAAGCCAATATGCCATGCATTAAGCAATCAGGCAAACGGGAGCAATCATTAGGATAAAACCAAGTTTTGAGACGAGGGAGAAGGAACAGAGCAGTGAACTTCAAAGCACCCTTCCCGATCTACACAGAGGAGGAAAGTATTCTTTTCCAATCCCTCAATGCTAAACAAATTATAATCCCTAAATATTTTGATTTTAAAACTCTTGATAGGTTAGAACTGCGCGATAAGGTAGAGAACTTAGCTGAAAGAATTCAGTAGGCCAAATTAATACATTTCCAATTTTCTATCTACCAAGAGCTCATTTTGGAATTCTTTACTTCCCTTTGCTATGAACTTAGGAACCCCAAAGAAATGTGATTTAGGTTGCGGGGATGAGCTTATGAACTGAATATAGAAATTATGTATGATATGTGTGGGTTCCCCGAGTCTTTCATTATCGATCAACACGATAATTTTCATGCTTTTCACTATTGAAACGAGCTCATTGGGTTAGAGCAATTTGATGCTAAAAATTCCCACAACAATATAATAAAGACCTATAAGAACTTGTTACTGCATAAATGCATATGACAACTAGTTTTTGACAAATTAGAAACCAACAAGTGTTCAACAAGGGAACTCTTTATATTGTGGTGCATAGATCACAGCATTCCAGTGTGCACCTCCACACATGTGCTGAATGTTATTGTTGCAACTCCACGTAAGAGGAGCAACAATTTAGGTATGGGGTACCTAGTTTCTTTTGTTGTTGAATATTATGGCGTGGACTATAGTGGGTTAACTATCCATCTCCCAGACTTCCTAAATCATCACCATCTATGGTGGGATGAAATCCTTAAGTCCCATAACATGGAACTTCAAGATATCAGTCAAAAGACACATGTTAAGATTAGGGCTAGTCAAGCGAGTTCGAGTATAGCATCACCTCAGTAGGCAGAAGAGGACTTGATTAGTGAAGAGTCCAAGGAGGAAGAGAAACAAAAGAATCGAGCTGGAAGAAAGTACTGGATATAATCTTCGTAAACAACAAGGTAATCATCGATAAACTTACGGAGAACTCTAAAATGATGAGGGAGATGGCCTGAACTCAACGATGTAAGAGCCAAGATGTACTCCATATCTATATCAATTTCCACCTCCAACACCATCCCTACCTCCATCTCCATAAGATTTTGTCTAACAGTCTTTCTTTTTAAATTTAGATTGCATTTTTTATTTTCTTTGTTTTACTTTAAGTTATGTTCTTCTTTCCTTATGTGTTTATTTGTTCCCTTTCTCACATTGAGGACAACGTGTTCTTCAAGTGTGAGGAGCATTATTGGATTTTGCATATTGTATGATAGTTTTTAGGTTGCATTTTGTGAATTTTGTGAATTTATCAATGGAGTAAACAGATTGTAATTGATTTAATTTTGAATATAGTCTATTTGGTTATGAAGAATCATTAGCTCGCACAATTAGTGAATTGGAGAATTTGGCTAAATATGCAGCATAATTAGGATTTAGTGTGAGTTTGTCACCCTCTAAATTGTCACATTCATTTATAATTTGAGGCGTTTCGACTTAAGTAGCTTTACTAGTATTTTTCATGGAAACGAGTAGTTAAAACAACAAGGTAGGAAAATAAAAAATGTGTGTGTTGTTAAATAAATAAATAACTATTTCGCTAGCCTTCAGGTTATGAATATAGCTAGTAGCTAGTTGAGAATGTGATATAGCTGAGTAATTGGATCGACATGCATCACAAATGTATGATTTTACGTCAAAATGCTATAATGACATTTCAACCAAGCAGTTTAATAAAAATGACTTAGTTAAGTAACCGGATTGATATTCATCACCAATGTTTGCCTCTGAGTAAAAGACTAAGTCCTTGTTTAAACAAAAAAATGTCTTTATAAGACCTACTTGTACACCCCCACTCCCGCCGGACCCCAACCCGATATCGATAATGATATCCGAATCCTTGCCCCGTGAGGGTGGCGTGTCACATCACTTAACAATTAAAACTCGGTATAACCCTTTTTTTAAAACCGTAAACATAAATTACAAAAAATCGTTAACCAAAACAGTTCACTTTATTTTATAAGCATTTGATAGAAACAAT
>JAOTJB010324196.1:0-14052 GCA_027123815.1 Erythroxylum minutifolium | reverse complement strand
AATGAAGTCTCTCATAAAGCATTCACTTCCACACAAGTGTTTAAGGGTGACTCTCAATCATCTTCTAATGCATATCTCCTACCATAAGCTTGCATATTATCTACTTCTCCACTACTCCCATCTATGACATGTCTATGAATTAAAAAGGTCTTTATTCCTTTGGTTAAAATGGGGCCAAAGGTTAAAGTAGGCTAAGAAAGAAAGGATAGGAATTCAAACATTCAATAGTTACTAGAGCATAACTATAGATATTATAATCATCATTGGCAAATTTTTCTGAAAAATTGCCCAATAACTATAATACTTAGGAAACTCCACCAATATTATCAAAATTTCCTATCATTCTTTCACCTTGAAATTTGAAGTGAACATTCCCAACTTTCAAAAACATCATTTAGATGCTAATTCTTCTTTTCTTCTCTTTTTCTTTTCTTTTTTCCCTTTTTTTATTTTTTTATTTTTTTGTATGTTCCTTCAATTTCTGTAGCAAAAACATCCCCACACTTCTTCCTTTGTATACCTATCAATAAGAATATTAAATTCACAGCATTTATAGCTCTACTAACCATCGAATAAGGGTAAAAAAAATTTCTTGGTTTAAGGTTCTTTGGAACAGATTTACAAGGAAAAAGGCTCAAATACAATCAATAGGCCCAAAAGGGTTCACTAGGGGATTAATATATAAAAAGGGTTAGCTATTTGGCTCAAGCTTAATCCTAGTGCCTTTTATCACTTTCATGAACATATCATAGTATGATTATATAACCTTGAAAAGATGCAATGCAAGTTCTAGAAGTAAACATACATAGAAGAGAAAATTATGTCGCTCACAAGAAAAATAGGATTGGGTGCAATCTTTTAGGCTCAAAATAGCTCACTTGGTGATGTTTTCTTATTCAATATCATGTTCATTCAATCAATTTAACATTATAGCATCCAATTGTGACAAAGTGTGAAAACAATTTAATCATATTATGCATCTTAGTTAAGATCACTCTTACCCATAATCCAATTAACTTACCAAATTGGATTATAAAGACAATCAGGATGTGAAAGATGTATAAGTATGCACACATGCAGGATGAAAATCAATGCAAAACTAACATAAAACAAAATAATTTTTTTATTTGGAAATTGTAAGATAATTCAACGCAACATTATGCATGCAAAATCATCAATTATTCCACCCCCACACTTAGAATCAACATTGTCCTCAATGTTGGGCTAAATAAAAGAAAAAGTATAATGCAAAGAACGAAATAAAGAGGAAGGGAAAAGAAGCCCCCTGAATTAACAAATTGTATTGTTATAAAACCAAATTCCATACCTTGGATGTCTATCACCAATTAAGTTATGCATCACAAAATTATAGAGATAGAACAAATAATCCCTGAAATTATCCTTACAATTGTCCAAAATAAAAGAAATAAAATGAAACATAGGGCCAGTGGAAAATAAAGTGTGAAGCTAATGCAAAAAACTGAAAATGCATATGCACGCCTATGATCCTATGATGTTTCATCTAGTGCTAATCTGAAAGGGGTGGCTGGCGTTCCATAAAAGCCCTCAACATTGCTTCCATCCTCGTTTGGGAATCTGCGAGATTTCCCATTTAAGCTCGAAGTCCTTGGACTTCGGTGCAAATTTCTTGTAGTTGGGCTAAAAGTTGATGGCCCCTTTCGCCTTGAGTAGTTTGGGAGTGATGTGCAAGGGTTGTAATTGGATCGATCCTCGCTCGATGTGGATTGATCCATCTATTTAGAGCATCTTTGTGATAATTAAATTCCCTCATTTTCTCCATATTGATGACATCCACTTCAGTCGTATAAGTCACTTCTTCGTTCCTATAGAGGACCTTAAGGTGCCCAAATAGTTGGCTCAATAGGACCAAAAATACAAATCTCTTGGTTTCAGCTTTATGATGCACTACTTACCACATCGAGGTCATGATCATTTTAGCAATCGCGATGCCCTGGAATTAGTCATCTCAGAAGAACATTTCATCCAAAATATATAGATCCTCATTCCAAAGGTACCCTAAGTCACTAGCCTTTGGGATGGCATTATGGGCAAGGTTGAATGCCACCAATCTTGGTTCAATATCAAGGGGCCAAAGTGAATGACCATACACTAATTGGTGAAGCGCATAGCTGCCTTAACCCTAAAATGAGTCATAGCATAATCCTTGGTCCATTGGCAATCAATGGAACACCTTGCCCACTTGTCAAAGGAAGGGACTTAACCTCCCATAGGCAGCTCCAAATGTGCACTAATCAACTCCTTAGTGATGACCACTTCTCTTCCATTTACCTGAGAAATAAGTTCCAATGGCTGCTTCTCTGCTGTCCCACTCAGGTTGGCATAAAATTGCTTGACTAAAGTTAGGTAGTAGGCTCCCTTCAGATCCAACAATTTACCCCAGTGGAACCTATCCAAGTTGGCTCTCATATGATATGCTTCATCAATTCCTGATTCCACAGAGACTTCTACCACAAATTTTTTATTCTTCTTCTTATCATATGAAGCCTCACATTGTTCTTGATGAATAGCACTTGCTGAAGCTTTAGTTCCTCTGTCTCCCCGGCCAACCTTTTACCTCTAGCAGCTCTAGAGGATTGGACAATGCTCTTTCTCGCCATTTTCTTGAATCTAGACATTGATGAAAAGGCACACAATCAGCTATAATCTTAACAATGGAGGGTCAATTCCTAACACTCAATCAGTCTTAATACAGTCACAATCTTATTCTAAATAACACAGAACCAAAGCTAATGCACACTTCACCTCAACTTCACTACAATGCCACCACAATACAACCACCAATGCAATTTCAATACAAACCACACAACGTCAACACACTCCTGGATTAAATTTCAATAGCATAATCCTGACACTTCAATACACCACAATGTTAAACACAAATCTAATTCTCCTTTTTACACAGTCACCAATTCAATAATTAACCCAAATTCAATTTCAACATACCCCCAAATTTAATGTCAATAGCACACACCCAGGACTTCAATAGCCATACAAACCCTCTGTTAACAAATTAAATCGCCACAACACAATCTCAAGTAACCCACACTCGTGGGGATCCTAAACTTCAATTCCACAAATCAAAATTTTGAAAGAGATGACTTACCCAAGCAATTTATGAGTGGAAAGGGTGTAGACTCAGCCCTAAGCCTCAAGAGAAGTCCCAAAATCCATGAATATGCGGTTGGTGGTAGGTATTAATATGGAGGAGAGTAGCACACTGTAGGGGGAGGCGATTAGGGTTTTTGTTGGTTAAAGGCAGTGGAAGAAGAGATGAAAAGAAGAAGAAAAAGGAGAAAATCTGGGTGAGAAGGTGAAACAGGCAAGGGAAGGTCGCAGAAGGAGGTGGCGTGAAGGAGGAGGTAGAAAATGGGGGGAAGTGCAGGGGAGTGTAGGAAAAGAAAGAAAAGAAAGTGTTTTTAAAAACAGAGTGTGAGCAATGTTCGCTAAGCAGACATGATGCTCGCTAAGCGGACCTTCTCGAGTCTCTTAGTGGCAGAGTTTGGGAAATGTCCACTAAGCGAACATTATGTTTGCTGAGTGGACCTTTTCGAGTCTCTGACTGCTAGAATGAGAGTCATGTTCGCTAAGCGGACATGATTCTAGGAGTGAAATGCTTTGTAATGTCCATTAAATGGACATTTTTTCTATTAGATGGACCTTCTCAGATTTTTCTATGTTCATCTCACTTAATTCACGCCTTTCTTGCCATTTCAACTACTCAATGTATCTAACCGTCTCTCCCTCAAAGTAATGTTTAAGTCACTGCCTATTGACCATGAAGGGTGTTGCTCATCCCTTCCAATCTCCACTGCTCCGCTTGGGTATACCTTGGTCACCACGAAAGGTCGGGACCATCTTGATTGCAATTTCCCTAAAAATAATTTCAAACGAGAGTTAAATAGCAAAACCTTTTAACCGGGTTTAAATTCTCTCCAAAGGATATGCTTGTCATGGAAAGCCTTAGTTCTCTCCTTGTATATTATAGCATTCTCAAAAGCATCCAAGCGAAACTCATCTAGGTCGTTTAACTCCATTAGTCTCCTTTGTCCAGCCTTTTTGAAATCATAGTTTAACTTTCAGATTACCCATAATGCCTTATATTCAATTTCAACCGAAAGATGGCAAGATTTCCTAAAGACTAGTCTATATGGGGACAATCCTAAGGGACTCTTATATGTCGTCCTGTATGCCCAAAGAGCGTCATCAAGCTTCAATGCCCAATCCTTTTGAGATGTATTGACAGTCTATTTTAAGATTTGCTTGATTTCACGATTCGACACCTCGACTTGCCCACTAGTTTGGGGGTGATAAGTGGTTCCAAACTTAAAATGGCACCCTTATTTTTCCAACAGAGATTTGAATTAATGATTTTGAAAATGCACCCCATTGTCACTGATTATGACTCTTGGAACTCTAAATCTTGAAAATATATGCTTCTTCATAAATTTCACCACACTTGCTCCAGTGTTGTTTGCCAAAGCTGTGGCTTCCACCCATTTGGATACATAATCAACCACCACAAGGATGTATTCATTGCCAAAGGATACTGAAAACGATCCCACAAAATCCAAGCCCCATACATCAAAGATTTCAACCTCCAAAATCCCTGATTGAGGCATCTCGTGCTTCCTACCTATGTTTTCTATCCTTTGACATCTATCACATGTTATGAAAAAAGTTTTAGTATCCTTAAAAAGAGAAGGCCAATACAAACCGGATTGTAAAACCTATGCTGCCGTTTTGTTAGCGCCATGGTGTTTGCTGTAAGGAGAAGTATGGCAATGATACAACACTGATCGCATCTCCTCATCAGGTATACATCTCCTAATTATCCCATCAGTATACCTTTTAAAGAGCAAAAAATCTTCCCAAAAGTAGTTCCTTACCTCCGATAAGAATTTCCTTCTCTTATGGTACGAGTAATCACTTGCGATAATGTTAGACACCAGAAAATTAACATGATCAGCAAACCAAGGAATATTTCCCTTAACAGACTATAAATTCTCATAAGGGAAGGCATCATTTATCGATTCAGCTTTCATCTTGTCCTCTTGCTCAAGTCTTGAAAGATGATCAGTTACCAAATTTTTCGATCCTTTTTTGTCTCTAATTTGCAAATCAAATTCCTACAAGAGTAAAATCCATCTGATCAACTGTGGTTTAGCATCCTTTTTGGTGAGCAAATATTTCAAAGAAGAATGGTCAGTGTAAACAATGACATTGTACCCAACAAGATAAGATCTAAATTTATCAAATGTAAAAAATACTGCTAGCAATTCTTTCTCTATAGTAGCATAATTAACTTGAGCATCATTAAGAACTTTGATAGCATAATAAATGACATGTAATTTCTTATCCTATTTTTGTCCTAAAACAGCCCCAAGAACATAATCAATAGCATCACACATCAAATCAAAAGGAAGATTCCAATTCGGTTCAGCCATTATAGGAGCTGAGGTAAGTTCCTTCTTCAATCTGTTGAAAGCATGAAGACATTCATCAGTAAATTCAAAAGGGACTTCCTTTTGCAACAAAGCATACAAGGGTTTAGAAATCTTGGAAAAATCCTTAATAAATTTTATATAAAACCCGGTATGCCCAAGAAAACTCCTTATCCTCTAACTGAATTGGGAGGTGGTAATTTGTTGATGACTTCAATTTTAGCCGGATCCACCTCTATTCCATTATTTGAGATCTTGTGGCCTAAGACGATCCCTTCTTATACCATGAAATGACGCTTTTCCCAATTTATTACAAGATTGGTCTCTCTATATCTTTATAGAACCTGTTCTAGATTGACCAAACATGCATCAAAACAAGAACCAAATATAGAAAAGTCATCCATAAATACCTCAATTATATTATCCACCATGTTAGAGAATAAAGACATCATGCAGCGTTGGAAACTGGCAAAAGCATTGCACAAATCGAAGGGCATCCTACAATATGCAAATGTACCATAGGGACAAGTGAAGGTGGTCTTCTCCTGATCCTCTACAGCTATATGAATTTGGCTATACCCTGAATAATCATCTAAAAAGTAGTAATAATCATGCCCCGCTAATCTTTCCAACATTTGATTAATAAAGGGTAGAGGGAAGTGATCTTTTCTAGTTTCTGCATTTAATTTCCTGTAGTCTATGCAAACCCTCCATCCTATCACAACCATAGTGGAAATTAATTTATTACTATCATTAGGGATGATAGTCATGCCACCTTTCTTTAGTACCACCTACACAGGACTTGTCCAAGAGCTATTAGAAATAGGATAGATAATTCCTGCATCAAGTAACTTAAGTACCTCAGATCGCACAACTTCCTTCATGTTGGGATTGAGTCTTCTCTGATTTTCTACACTAGGTTTATGGTTTTCCTCCATTAAGATCCTGTGAACACAAATAGAAGGGTTAATTCCATTTATCTCAACGATATTCCATGCAATAGCCTCTTTATGTTCGAGTAACACCCTTAATAACTTCTCTTCTTGAAAGGAATTCAAAGAAGAAGAAATAATAACCGGATATGTATTTGATTCTCCTAAGAATGCGTAACTCAAATGAATTGGAAGCTGTTTTAGTTCAAGTTTCGGTAGGCTTTATATAGAAGGTAACAATTTAGGTTTAGGAGGGCCCAGTTCTTCAATTTGAGGTATATACCTAAAACCATTAGCTTGCAATCTATATGAATAGTCCATTAACTCATCATCCAATTCATTCTCATCTATTCTTAAAGCTAGGCATGTCTCTAAAGCATCTTCAAACATTAATTTAGGAATAGATTCAAGTGTAAGAGAATCAATTACATCTACCTTATCCCTTTAAAACTTTGAAAATGTTAAACACCTCTTCCTGATCACCAACTCTAGAGGTCAACTTACCTTCCGAGATGTCAATCAATGCTCTACCAGTGGCTAAGAATGGTCTTCCTAAAATTATAGGAACCTGCATACCGAAATCTATCTTAACCATAATAAAGTCAGCTGGAATTATAAGCTTACCAACTTTTACTAGTAAGTCCTCAAATATACCAATAGGGTATCGAATTGATCTACCAGTAAGTTGTAATGAAATTGTAGTTAGTTTGAGTTCACCAATTTTAAGCCTATTATAGAGAAACAAAGGAATAAGATTAATACTTGCACCTAGGTCACATAAGCATTGAAAAACATTAGAAGCACCACAGTGACAAAGAATAGTGAAACTCCTTAGATCCTTTAACTTGGGGGTAGTTTATTTTATAAAATAGAATTACACTCCTCAATTAAGGCTACCATCACAAAATTATCCAGATTCTTTTTGTTGGAGATGATTTCCTTCAAGAACTTGGTGTAAGCAGGCATCTCAGCAAGTGCTTCAGCGAAAGGAATGTTGATATGGATCTTCTTGAAAAGGTCAAGGAATTTCTGAAATTTGGAATCATCATGCTTCTTTTTTACCCTTTGAGGGTACGGTATAGGTGGCACAAAGGAAAATTCTGAAATTTGTGAAGACTCCTTCTTTGGTTCAATTTCTTTAGGCTCTTTTCCTTCATCCAAATTCATAATTTCAGCATCCTTGGTTTCATTTATCTTATCTTCCTTCTCTTTAGGAACCACATCGTCTACCACCTTACCACTCCTCAAACGAATTGTCATACAATCCTGCTTTGGATTTACTTGAGTATTACTAGGTAGCTTTTCATTACCTCTTTCACTTACCTCTTTTGCCACTTGACTGATTTGCACTTTTAAATTTCTGATGGTAGCTTGGTTAGACTGAATGTTTTGCTCCATTCTATTCATGGCTTAAGAGCTAGCTTGAGCATTTTAATCCATCTTGCTCATAAGTTGAGCAAACATATCTTCAAGCCTATCCACTTTCTTCTCCCAAGGGGAAGGGAGTTGTTGTTGTGCAGAATTTGAAGGATGTGAATACTATTGTTTTGGTGGCATTTGGAACCCTAGTGTTTCCATTAGTTTTGCAGCCCCCTAAATTGTCCATGAGAAATTTCGATTAAACTTCCAACCTTCATTGTAGGTGTTTGAGAAAGGATCAAATCTTTGACCTTGTCTACCAACATAGTTCACCTTTTCCTCCTTTATTGTTGCTTCATTGTTCATACAATCAGCTGCTGTATGCCCAAATCTACCACAAAGAGTGCAAGGATCCCTATCGGACTTGTTATCATTCATCAATATATTAAACGTCTTATTTATCTCAGAAACTTGGTAAGCCATATCAGATCTGGATCCCACTTCGTTAAGAGTAGTAGCTTTGCTCCTAGTCACCTTATAGCGTGAATTCTTCACAACCTTTTTGAAAATATTCCATAACTCTTGAAAACTCAGGTTACTAATATTCCCACCAGCATTTAAATCCACCAAAGTTTCATTGTAATCAATGAGACCATAGTAGAAAACTGAGTTAAAGAGTATGTACCAAATCTATGATGAGGAAATTAAGTATGTATAAAATCCATGATGAGGAAATTGGTTAAGGAGATCATTAAATCGCTCTCATGCTTTATGAAAGTTTTCTCCTTCTTTCTACTAGAACCATTGTAGCATCTTCCTTAGTTCGAGAGTTTTGTGGGATGGATACCGCTTCATCAAGAAAGTCTCCATTACTTTGTCTCAAGTATCAATAAAATCAACCTCCAAGCTCAACAACCTATTTTGTGTTAATCATTTCATGCAATAGTGAAAACACCATAGCCTTAACTCATCTTTGGGCAATCCATACAATGGAAGAGTCTGAACTATAACATAAAAGTCTCGCACAAAGTCGAGAGCATCTTCACTCGGCATTCCATTAAATTGTGGCAACATAGATAGATGAATATGCTTCAGCTTATAATTCCTTGCTACCGTAGTCAATCGAATGCAAGAAGGGTTGCCCGCAATAAATGACATCTGATATTCTCTAATTCTTCTCACTGCAGGATTAACCTCTGCCAATTCAGCTTGATTTCCTTCATTAAATTGATCGTTCCCTATATTTTCTTCCTCATGTAGAATTGGATTTTGATTATTATTTTCCATCTCTCTTCTTCTTTGGGCGTTGTTCCGTTTTTAAGTGCATTCAATTTCAGGATTTAACTCAAGTAGCTGATCATTGTTCAAATTTCTTGAATTCTTTAAGTGCATGCAGCTCCTAAAATAAAACAAAGAGAAAGGGTTTCAAAGTAATTAATGGAAGAAAACTTAAGGTAATAAAAATAACTAGAATTAATAGTGGCAAATATAAATTAGTCCCCGATAATGGCGCAAAATACTTGGTCGAAAAAATCTACAAGTGCGTAGAATCATTTCTAGTACCTACAAATCAAGCATTCCAAGGTTGTATCCCACAAGGACTAAGAAATTCACTACTGAATTAATCCTAATTACTTGAACCAAAATAACAAGAAATTTAAAAGATGATTGGATTGGAGCAAACAATAAATTGTAAAGACTATAAATAAACAAGCAAGGGAAAATCTTATGATTTAGACTTAGGTCTTCGGGGTTCACCAATTTAAGAGATTAATCGATAAATTATGGAATTGATTGAATGATAAGTTATAATAACAATTACACAAATTCACTTATATTCTCTCTTAAGACATATAAGAATACCTACCTAGTTGATTACCATCTCTCAATGCGAAACCTAACTAGTCAAATTCATTAAGAACAAGCAACCATAAGTTATCACACTAGTTCATGATATCTCTATCTCTAAATCTAATGTGTTTATCTTCCTAATGCACAAATCATACTTCACTTCTCAGTTCATCATATAATTCCTAAGATTGCATCTATGGTGATCAGGCTTCGAAACAACAATGAAGTTCAAGAAAGATAAACATAACCCAAGAACTTTCATTCAAAACCAATCAATTTATAAAATATAAATTAATTCCCCAAATTAGGCTACAACCCTAACTCTAATTGGGATTTAGTTCAAGAACATGATAAAAGAATCCATACAAACAAAGATGATCAACATCCAAGAAAGAATAGAGAGAATATTGAAAGAAAACAGAACAAGATTGCTTCCAATGCTTGATTGAATCCTTCTTGATCTTCTTCTTTGCCTGAGTGCCTCCTTTTTTTAGCCTTTCTGTGCAGACCTCCCTCTTTGGGTCTTAAAAATAAGTATTTATAGTGTCCTAGGCTCAAAGAAACCTAATTTTTGCCAAACGGCGGAATAAAGATCATAACAGTGCCGTCAATGTCCGTTAGGCGGACTTAATGTCCCGCTGGGCAGACATTTGTTGTCTTTTAAAGTGAATTTGGGCAGTAAATGTCTATTAGGCAGACTTAATGTTTGTTGGGTGGACATTCTCGGGTTTTCCAACTTTCTAGCTCTGTTCATGTCCGTTTGGAGGGACATCATGTTCACTAGGCGGACAAACACTAGACATCTGTAGAAATATGCAATTTTGACCCTTTAGATGGCAAAATCTTTCCTCAGAATCTTCATGAAAGTTGTAGAAATTGGAGTCCTCTTCGAACACATACTTGAATTACCTTAATCTGACATCCACAGCGAAAGTTATGCCTTTTGCCCCAAAATCTATCCATTTGCACCTATTAAGCAATAAAATTGAAATGTGTGAGAATTAACCAAATAAAGTTCAAAATTCACATAGAGATAAGTCAAATTAGTTCCAATTTATCCCAAAATCGTATATAAATAATTTCACTTATCAGTTTTTTCAGCTGGATTAGGGACTCTAGTAACTCTAAAGCCTGAGTTTTCTTATGTTTTTAGTTTTCTGATGCTTGTCTATAGCGTTGTGATTTCCTTAAATTATGTATTGTAGCCTCAATTGGCTACCTTGTCTCTTTCCCTCCTCATACACTTCTTTCTGGATCAGGTACTCCCGTATATTATAGGTTTTTTATGTATCAATTCGTAAATTTCTTCATTCTGAAGCATGCGAGTTCTGTTAATTGGCATGGTGATTGCTATTTGGAGATCAAAGATGGGTTTCTAATTTTTAATTTGTTTCCATTAGCATATTATGCTCTAAGATTGTTTAACTGAAATTTCTACCTGCAACCTCCACAATCTTCTTATCTGGATCTTTTTCTTCTTCTTTTTTTTGAAACCATCGACCCATCCACTCCTCAATCATGCCTCTGTTGACCCTTTTTATCTCTCTTATTATATGCCTGAAACATCTCAAAATTGTTGCCCTTCTTAGCAGTGGAGTCGACAGCAGCATTGCTCGTGGGCTCCTTCATTTAGTCGAACATGAGTGCTCCACTTTTTACCTAAAAATTTTGTTTCAAGTAAGCTTGTTTTTTTCTTCTTTTCTCCAAGATAGTACCAAATTTTGGAACTTTGTCCTCTGTAAACCATCATCATTTATAAGCGGTAGTTAATGACATTTTGTGTTGGTTAAGAAGACTTTGAGAACTTCTGGTCAGAATGCCCCTGGGAAGAGGATTTGAATTACGCCAAAACTGCTTGTGATCAGGCCACTTGTCTTTATTTGCTTACTTTTTTGCCTGTTTGACCTTTAAAGATTAAGGTTTCATTTAATTGTAGTGGCACTATCCTTTGTTTTGAAACATAGTTAGAAGTCTACAATATGTAGATCTTATTCTGTCTTTTGTTGATTTTATTCTATGACATTTTTAATTGAATGTAAATATAATGAATTTCAGGTTGATATTCCACAAGAATTTGTGCATTTGACTGATGAATATTGGAAAAATGTGGAACATATTTCCTCCAATTATGCACTTGAATTATGCAAGTTTCTACCTTTTAACTGGTTGCGGAGTGCAAGAGAACATGTATACTTCCAAAGAACTTTTAAAAAGGTTATAAAGCCAATCTAAAGAAGCCTGACACCGACTTCAAATTTTACAAATGATGAAGAGTTGTTAAAACACATGTAATTTTTCTTGCAATTATTGAGAATTGTAGAATTCATTTTTGTATTTTGTAACAATAAAAACGTATGGAATTTGCTTTTATATTTTGAATATGTTAATGTTGAATTTTACAAGTCTTTATGGGCTATAGATTATATACAAATGCAATTTTTTGATTGATTACATTTGATAGTACTTATGTAATTATATAAATAAATATATATATATATAGATATATATATATATATTGCTTTAATGTATACATGATTGTTGCCTACGTATAGTGACAAGAATTTGCTTTTACATTAAATATTATTGGAAACGAAAGAATAAATTATTGCTTTTATTGTTAAAAATTGTTACCTAAAAAAATTCATTTTGTTGGCTTACCTATTTAACATGGTTTCCTCGAAAGACTTAAAAGTGTTGCAATATCTATTTAAAATTGTTTCTATAGTTTGAAACTAATGTGTTGTCTTGGTTAAAACTTAAAGCAACAATTTTTATTTTGTTGCCTAATCATCAGTTTTTGTTGCCTTATACTTATTATAACATCACTTCTTATAACGATATAAATTTTGTTGTCTTAATAAAAAGGCAACTATAATTGTACTTATAGCAATACTTTTGTCCGTGGCTTAAAGCATTTTTTGCCGTAACGGGGATTGTGCGTTACCATATGCTGAGTTTGCTTACGATAGTGCTGTTAATAGCGCCTTAGGCAGGTCACTTTTTTCTATTGTCCACATGAAGGCATCACATCATACTGTCGATATGATTAAATTGCCTGAAAAGCAGTTGCAAATATAGCTAACCAATGACAGGATGTTCAAACAAAGGTGAGAGAAAAAGTAGAACAAGTTAATGCCAAATAAAAGAAAGCTACAGACCAACACTGGAGAGTACGACTTTTCAAAGTGGGTGATCAGGTTATCGTGTTTCTAAGGAAG
The DNA here is from genome assembly GCA_027123815.1 of Erythroxylum minutifolium. NCBI lineage: Eukaryota > Viridiplantae > Streptophyta > Magnoliopsida > Malpighiales > Erythroxylaceae > Erythroxylum > Erythroxylum minutifolium. The sequence continues at coordinate 1,209 of JAOTJB010324196.1, read as the reverse complement.
GAGCGATTTTTAGTAGGCACTTACAGCAAGTTGTAGGCTAAGAAATATGGATCATATCAGATCCTACAGAAGATTAATGACAATACGTACATGGTGGGATTACTAGATGCCTTTTGCACTTCCAAAACATTTAATGCAGCGAACATTTCTCCTTATTACTCTCCAAATGAACCTTTATACCCAGAATTTCTAGTACACTCGAGGTCGAACTTTTCTAAGTTGAGGGGATTGATGTAAAATGTGAGTTTTCAGCCCCAAATTTCCTTTACAATGCGAGTTACAAATTGTTTTCTTGATTTTGAATTATTTTAGGATTTTTTGTAATTTTATGTTTTTCATTTTTATTAAATTTGTTGTCCTATTTAAATCTTTATTTACGGACGTCTAAGAGAAATTTTGAATATTGGAAATTCAGATATAGACGCAAGTTCTTTCTATTTTATGCGAATTTATTTGCTCTCTCTTATGACCGATCACTATCCAGTTTAATGATGAAAGGATAGGCAATTAATGTTCTTGTCGAGGATTCAAACACATCATTTGAGAAGATGCCTCACCAAGATGTCCAAAGATTACAATTTCCACCAATGTTATAATTTCCATGTTTATGAGAAACGGTAAGAATCGTGAGATTGACAAGACTGTGGTATAGAAGATAGGAGAAAGGGCCTGTGACGTGAATGAGTTGGATTCATAACAGGTTATGAACTGTTTTCAATGTTGACGAGAAACGGTAAGATTTGACAAGACTGTGGTATAGAAGATAGGAGAAAGGGCCTGTAACGTGAACGAGTTGGATTCATAACAGGTTATGAACTGTTGTCAAATTTGGGGTTATTTGTTTTTATTTATACTTATATTTTTTGTTTTTGTTTTTAAATTTAGTAAATTCTTTTTGATTTTTTGGTTTTGATTTTTTTTCCTATTTTCAGAATTTATAAAAATCATAAAAAGTGATTTTCTATTTTTATAATATGAATTATTATTAATTAAATATATTATTTAATTATTTAATAAATTAATTATTTAAATAATTTAATGTAATGTTATATATTTAATTAATTAAATATTATAAATAATTTAATGTAATGTTATATATTTAATTAATTAAGATTAGTTATTAATAAAATGTATAAAAAAAAAAGTCAACGATACTCACATTTCCCGCTTGAGCAGGGTATGAGGAGGGTAAGATGTACGCAGTCATGC
>JAOTJB010324187.1:0-14052 GCA_027123815.1 Erythroxylum minutifolium | reverse complement strand
GTTTCAATTCAGGTTTTGGTGGACTCAATATGGAAGGTAACAGTTTGGGGTTAAGAGGGCCTAATTCTTCAATTGGAAACCTATACCTAAAACCAATTCCTTGCAATCTATAAGCATATTCCTTTAACTCATCATCCAATTCATTCTCATCTATTCCTAAAGCTAGGCATGTCTGTAAACTATCATCATATATCAATTTAGGAATAGATTCTAATGCAAAAGAATTAATCACATCTATTCTATAGGTGACTTCATCGAAAGAGGGTCCCTTTAAAACTTTGAAAATGTTAAACTCCTCTTTCTCATCACCTACTCTTAAAGTTAACTTACCATCCGGGACATCAATCAATGCTCCTCTAGTGGATAAAAATGGCCTTCCTAAGATTATAGGAACCTGCATATCGAAATCCATCTCAAGCACAACAAAGTCAGCAAGAATTATAAGCTTACCAACCTTCACTAGTAAGTCCTCAACTATACCAATAGGATATCGAATTGATCCGTCGGCAAGTTGCAATGAAATTGTATTTGGTTTGAGTTCACCAATTCCAAGCCTGTTATAAAGAGACAATGGAATAAGATTAATACTTGCACCTAAGTCACATAAGCATTGAAAAATATTAGAAGCACTAAAATGACAAAGTATAGTGAAACTCCCTGGATCCTGTAACTTAAGGGGTAGTTTATTTTGTAAAATAGAACTAAACTCCTCAGTTAAGACTACCGTTGCAAAATTGTCCAGCTTCTGTTTATTGGAGATGATTTCCTTCAAGAACTTATTATAAGCAGGCATCTTAGCAAGTGCTTCGGCGAAGGGGATGTTGATATAGATCTTCTTAAAGAGGTCCAGGAATTTCTGAAAATTGGAATCATCATGTTTCTTCCTTACCCTTTGGGGGTATGGTATAGGTGGCACAAAGGAAAATTATGAACTTGGCGAAGGCTCTTTTCTTGGAATGGTTTCCTTAGGTCCTTCTTCTTCATTCAAATTCTCAACTTTTTCATCCCTTGTTTCGCTAGTCTTCGTGTCCTTCTCCTTAGGAGCCACACCTTCTACCTCCTTACCACTCCTCAAACAAATTTCCATACAATCTTGTTTTAGATTCACTTGAGTGTTACTGGGTAGCTTTCCTTTACCTCTTTCACTTACCTTTTTAGCCACTTGATTGATTTGCACTTCTAAATTTCTGATGGCAACTTGGTTTGTTTGAATGTTCTGCTCCATTCTGGTCATGGCTTGAGAGCTAGCTTGAGCATTTTTGATCCATCTTGCTCATAAGTTGAGTAAACATATCATAAAGCCTATCTACCTTTTTCTCCATAGGGGAAGGGAATTGTTGTGGTGCAGAAGATGAGGGAGCTGAATACTGCTATTTTTGTGACACTTAGAACCCAGGTGGTCCTATTGGTTTCGTAGCCCCTTGATTTTTCCATGAAAAGTTTGGATGGAACTTCCAACCTTCATTGTAAGTGTTCGAGAAGGGATCAAATCTCTGACCTTGTCTACCAACATAGTTCACCTCTTCCTCCGACATTGATGTTTCAATGTTCATACAAGTAGTCGTTGTATGCCCAAATCTACCACAAAGAGTGCAAGGATCCCTACTGGACTTGTTATCATTCATCAACATGTTCAGCTTCTTATTTATTTCTGCAACTTGATAAGCCATGTGGGATCTCGATCCCACTTCGTTAAGGGTATCAGCCTTGCTCCTTGTCACCTTACAATGTGAATTCTCTACAACCTTCTTGAAAATATTCCACAACTCTTGCGAACTTAAGTCATTAATATTACCACCAGCATTTAAGTCCACCAAAGTTTGATTGTGATCGGTGAGACCATAATAGAAGAACTGGGTCAATGAGTAAGTGTCAAATCTATGGTAAGGACACTGGTTGAGTAAATCATTGAATCGCTCCCATGCTTCATGAAAATTTTCTCCTTCCTTCTGTGAGAACCAGTGTATCATCTTCCTTAGTTCAAGAGTTTTATGGGTTGAGTACCATTTCATTATGAAAGTCTCCATCACCTTATCCCATGTATCAATGGAGTCTACCTCCAAACTCAACAACCAATTTCTTACTAATTCTTTCATGCAATAAGGAAAACACCTTAGCCTCAACTCATCTTTAGACAATCCATACAACGGAAGAGTTTGAACTGAATCATAAAAGTCTCTCATAAAAGCTAGGGCATCTTTACTCGGCATTCCATTAAATTGTGGTAACATTAATAGGTGAATATGCTTCAGTTCATAATTCCTTGGTGCCGCAGTCAATCTAATGCAAGAAGGATTGCCAACAATAAACGGCGTCTGATAATCTCTAATTCTTCTTACCGCCTGATTAACAACCACTGGTTCAGTTTAGTTTCCTCCACTGAATTGTTTGTTCCCCATCTCTTGCTCTTCATCCAGAATCGGATCTTGATTATTATTTGCCATCGCTCTTCTTCTTTGGGTGTTGTTCCTTCTATAAGTGCGTTCAATTTCAGGATTCAATTCAATTAATTGTTCATCATTCAAATTTCTTGAACGCCTTAAGTGCATGCAGCTCCTGAAATAGAACAAAGAGAAAAGAGGTTAAAGGTGATTAATGGACAAAAATTTAAGGTAATAATAAAAAAATAACTAGAATTAATAGTAGCAAATATAAATTAATCCCCAACAATGGAGTCAAAAACTTGGTCGGGTTAATCTGCAAGTGTACAGAGTCGTTCCTAGTACTTACACATCAAGTATTCCAAGGTCGTATCCCACAAGGACTAAAATACTCACTACTAATTGAATCCTAATTACTTGAACCAAAATGACAAGAAATTTAAAGATGATTGGATTTCAGTGACCAATTAATTGTGACAAATGTAAGTAAACAAACAAGAGAAAATTCGATGTTGAGACTTAGGGCTTCGGAATTCACCAATTTAGAAGATTGATCGATAAATTATGGAATTGATTAAATGACAAGCTATAATAACAGCTGCACAAATTCACTTATATTCTCTCTCAAGACATACAAGAATACCCAACTAGTTGATTACCATTTCTCAATGTGCAACCTAACTAATCAAATTCATTAAGAACAAGCAACCCTAAGTTATCACACTAGTTTAGGATATCTCTATCTCTAAAATCCAATGTGTTTATCTTCCTAGCGCACAAACCACACTTCACCTCTCAGTCTATCATATGATTCCTAAGATTGCATCTATGGTGATCAAGCATAGAGACAACAATGAAGCCCAAAGAAGATAAATATAAATCAAGAACTTTCATTCAACACCAATCAATCCATAAAACATCAATCAATCCCCAAACTAGGCTACATCCTAACCCTAAATGGGATTTAGTTCGAGCACATGATAATAAAATCTGAACAAATAAAAACAAGCAACATTTAAGACAGGGTAGAGAGAGAAAGTTGAAAACAAGCTTGCTTCTCTCTTCCTTCTTCCTCTTCTTTTCCTCTTTTCGGGTGCCTCATTTGTTTTTGCCTTGTTTTCAGTGCCAGCACCCTATTTAGGTCTTTAAAATGAATATATATAGTGTCTTGGGGTCAAAGAAACCTAGTCTTTGCTAAACAGGGGAATAAAAATCGTGTCTGTGCTGTTAATGTCCGTTAGGCAGACATTATGTCCGTTAAGCGGACACTTACGGGTCTCTGGAGCATTTTGGACAGTAAGTGTCCGTTAAGCGGACATGATGTCCGTTAAGCGAACACTTACTGGTCTCTGGAGCATTTTGGACAGTAGGTGTCCGTTAAGCAGACATGATGTTTGTTAAGCGGACATTTACGGGTCTGTTAACCATCTTTCTCTGCTGATGTCCGTTTGAAGGGACTTTATGTCCGTTGGGCGGACATACACTGAACATCTTCAAAAACGTGCCCTTTTGACCCTTCAGAAAGTCAGATCTCTCTTGGGGTCTTCATGAAGGTTGTGGAGCTCGGAGTCCTCTTCGAAATTGTACTTGAATGAATCTAATGAGACATCTCCAATGAAAGTTATGTTATTTGCCCCAAAATCTCTCCAATTGTACCTATTAAGCAATAAGGTTGAAATGTGAGAATTAACCAAATAAAGTGCATAATTCACATAAAGATAAGTCAAATTAGTTCCAATTTATCCCAAAATCATATATAAATAATTTGACTTATCATATAGCCACAAGGCTCTTTTAGTCCAATGGGGTTGTGATGAGCTAAAAATTACTAATAAACTAACCCTCACTCAATATGTCCAAAGTCACAATCACACTGATAGTATGCATATTAAACAAAGATAAGACTAGGAACTAAATGTCAACCAATATCAACTCGTATCGTATATTATTGTCATATCACAATCATTTCTCATAATCAAACCAGTCCACTTTTAGTCCTAATAAATACCCTTTAAGTAGCACATCCTACAGATTTTTCCTCCTCCATAATCACAATCAAATACATTGACATATAAACCAAATATCAATCACGCAATTTTTTTCAAACTAGCACTTTGTCATATGATGACCATCATAAATGCATACAGTATGTTGTAGGTACCTAAACTCATATCCATATGTTTAGATATCGAGATATCGCGATATTACTCGCATAGGCACTATGATAATGACCACCTAAATTAAATATGTGTATGTATATACCTGTAGATACTTTTATATATATATCACATAATATCCATGTGCATGAAGATAAAGGCATCTATCCTGACTTGTCAATCATATCAATCTAGAATCATACTCAATAGAGGATATGGATTTAGTATTAGTAGATAGATATGACTTACTTGATTGATGTACTTGTCAATTCAAACCTTGCAATGTGGGTCCCACACCTAATATGTCCATAAAATAGGAAGGGAAATATCCTAATCACTATCAATTACAAATAATTGGGCTCAATTAATAACTTAGGACTTATTAGGTTTTCTAGGATGGTCCAATTATGTAATCTTACCCTCGATCCTATTCTTACCTAAACCTTTCGAGATTTTTAATTCATAAACTGTTAAGAATTTTGCTATGATTGTTAAAGAAAAAAGATCAATAATTTATAGGATCTTTTAAATTTCTTCTAAAATAGAAGTCACCAAAAAGTTGCCAAAATAGTATCTCTGATGACTGGAATATTCCTCCAGTTATAAAAATATTCCTCCAATGATCGAAAATTTTCTAATCTTATAATTCATCAATTTTTAATACCGAATGAAAGCTCTTAATGAGTAGAATAACTTTTATAACTGCAAAAAACTCAGATTCTTAACAAATCTCAACAAATCATTTTTAGAGCCTTAATTTTATTTTTGTCAATCATTAGCGATACATGTGGTTATTGGAGCCAAGACCATAAGGCTTCTGCTCTTGATGTCAAGGGGAGTCTAATACTAGTGGTGGTGGTCAGCAACACTCACCGGAGTTTACGAATCGAAGCTTTAAATTTTCTCTAATTTTTTCTCTCGATTTTTGTGATGATTTCGATGTTATTGTTAGGTAAAATAGGTATGGTTGTAACAGGTTCAAAAAGAGGAGTTGATTGGTATATATGGTTGGTCAGTTAGAGTTGCCAATAATGTACAATAAAGGAAAAGGATGGTTTCGTAAATAGTAACATTAGGAGGGTGAAAATGAAAAATAGGAAAGACAAAGGTGGTAGTGAGAGATATATACAAAAATATATGTATAAGGGGGATATTACTATCTCCCCTCCTTACAAAAAATTCTTCCTCAAATTTTACGATAATGCTTGATATGTGCTTAATTGATTATAAATTTATTCCATAATACTTAGTGATTATTGCTTATGAAAATGCTTAAGATGCTCACTTTGACTCATATGTAGTTTTAGGCACAATTCGAATGCAAAGAAGCTAAAGTGAGTAAAAAGAACTATATTTGAGCTATTTTCTAAAAAATCACACTCATTTATCTTCATGGGTCAAGAAAAAGAAGATTAGAGCAAGAAAATACAAGAAAAATGAACATGAAGAGTGAAGAGTGAAGAGTGAAAGAGCATGCTCATAGCCATGTCTGAAGTTACTTGATGCAACACCTCTCACGGCTATGAAAGGTCTCTCACATCCGTAAGAGGCCAATGTATAACTGTGAGAGGGCATGTTTTTTCATGAGAGGCCATGCATGCCTGTGACAATGTCACCTCACCTATTTTTAACCTAGTTTTTAGTATAAAGCGAAAGATTTTGTGACGGATGAGAGAATGAAAGGTTTTGGGTGTTTTTAACTGGGAGAGAGTAAAGGTTCGGGAGAGAATGAAGAAGGCAACAGAAGCTCTCAACCATGAGAGACCTATGGAGGGGTAGCTTCCCGACATCGGTTCAAAGATGACATCAACACCGATGACCCCGGTTAAGCATTCCTTCCTTGTATTTGTTGTTTTCTTCACTTCTTATGGATTGATTGTGTTATCCTATGCATATGGATTTGGGTTTTGTGTATGAATGATCGTATTATCGTATAGTTCCATTGTTTGTGTATGAACTCATAGCTAGAATTTCAAGATAATTCATAATTGTTATATTTGAGATTCATTTGTAGCAACTAATAGCTCGTAATCATTAGAGATATCATAATCTAGGTTGAATGACTTGAGCGTATATGGTTGTTGCTTAGATTAATTAGTTTTCCTAATTCGTAATGCGACTAACTAATTGAATTTAGAGGTCGTATCTTAATTTATTCGGTAGTTAGGTTTAATTAACAATCGTATCTTAATTAAACACAACCTAAGGGAAAACTCGAGTTAATAGAGCTTATTATTAACCTACGATTGATAATTTAAGGAGAGGTAAAAGAGTAACAATTCAATGAAATAGGTTTAATTAGGGTATAGGCCGAAATTGAACTAAAGAATCAGACTCCTAAAGAATTCACCACTTTCATCATTTTTGCATTTTTTCTTTAATTTACTTTTGTTAGTTAATTTTATTTTATTTTCTTACTCTAAACCAAACCAAACTAAACCCCCCCTAAAAAAAAAACCTAAACGCCGAATAATTTCATCTTAAAAGTTAACCGAATACTCTCTATGGGATCGACCTAGAATCACCACTGCTGTAGTAATAGGTCTAGTTTATTTTGCATAATGTTATGACGCAATGTTGTCAATGCTCTATTGAGGAAATATCTATGGACACAACTCTGGAATATCGATTTGTTTCCCAAATGATCTCTTTGATATTACCATTCCTCCATATTACCTTAACCATAAGAATTTATTTTGACCATAACTGATGCACTTGAGAATCCAAAATAACTCGCGTCTCCTCTTTATAGGTTAGATTTTTGTTCACCTGTACATTCTATGACTGGAATACATGAGAAGGATTAGACATATACTTACGAAGCATAAAAACATGGAATATTAGGTGTACTTATGACATATCTGGAGGTAATTCCAATTAATATGCCATGTTTTCAACGTTTTACATTATGTTATAAAGTTCAATATATCTTGAGACAATTTCCCTTTCTTTCCAAACCTTATTACACCTTTCATCGAAGATACCTTTAGAAAGTCACCGATTTGAAATTCAATGTCCTTAGACTTCGGGACTTTGGGTTTATATAACTCTTCTATTAACTGAATAATGTCTATAATCTCTACTAGATCAATAGAATCTTCTCTGATGTGATTTTGTTCTTTCCATCTGCGTGTCACCTACTTCCTCACAAAATATCAGTGATCTATATTTTCATCTGTACAATGCCTCATAACGCGTCATCCCAATGCTACTGTGATAAATATTATGGTAAGCGCAATTAATTAAAGGCAATTGCAAATCCTAACTACTACCAAAGTCCATTACACACATCACCATCATGTCTTCTAAGGTTTGAATTGTCCTCTTAGATTACCTATCAGTATGAGAATGGAAGGTTGTTCTAAAATCCAACCTAGTGTTCAGTGCATCCTGTAATTTTCTTCAGAATCGAGATATGAACTGTGATCCTCAATCAGAAACTATCGACACAGGCACCCCTTCAAGACACATTATTTGTTCGATATGCACTATTACTAGCTTAGACACTAAGTAGGTGGTTTTTATGGGTAAGAAATGGACTAAGTTTGTTAACCTATCTATGATCGTTAAAACTAAATCATATCAGGTCCTTGTATAAGGTAGGCCAACCACTAAATCCATTATGATATTTTCGCAATTCCATTTAGGAATTGTAAATAATTGAAGCTTATCTAAAGGTTTCTAATGCTCATATTTTACTTGTTGTCAAATTAAACATTCATAGATAATTGCAACCACATCTTTTTTTATAATGTCCCACCAATACATGTCTCTAATGTTATGATACGTCTTGTTATAGCCCAGATGTACATTGTATGCCATATAGTGTGCTTCCTCTAAAATCTTATCCTTCAAGTTCTCCACGTCTTGAGCATAGAATCTCCCATTTATCTTTAGTATGCTTTCCCTATGAATCTCAAAATTTGTGTGACATCCTTCTTATACTTCATACACAAGCTTTTGAAAGCTTAGGGTCTTAGCTTTGATGAACCTTAATCCTGTCTAACAATACCAACTGTACTCTGATGCTCACTAGTAGTACTCCTAAATTTTAAATTTAAAACTGAGCACTTTAATCCATCAAATCTTATAACTCCTTGGTCAAAGCTCTCCTCTCTACTATGATAGATGCCAAACTACTCATAGACTTCCTACTTAGTGTATTAACTACAATATTTGCCTTTCCAGGATGATACTGAATCATACAGTCATAATATTTTAGTAGTTCCACCCATCTTCTTTGCCTCATATTTAAGTCCTACTAAAATATATATTTTTGGCTTTTTTGATCCATGTAAATTTCACACATTTTACTATACAGATAATGTCTCAAAATCTTTAATGCAAAGATCATTACTACCATCTCTAACTCATGAGTAGGGTAATTTTTTGTATTCCTTTTCAATTGTCTTAAAGCATAAGCAATTACTTTACCATTCTACATCAACATGCATCCTATACCAACTTTTGAAGCATCACAATATAATTTAACTCCTCCTCCTTCAATTGGAAATGCCAGGATCAAAGTTGTAGTTAAACTCTCTTTCAAATTTTGAAAGCTCTCTTCACAAGCATTAAACTAAATGAACTGGGTATTCTTTTAGGTCAAATATGTCAAGGGAGTTGCTATCTTGGAAAAGTCTTGGACAAATATTTGATAGTAGCCTACTAATCCTAGAAAGCTTTACACTTCTATCATTGTGTTTAGTCTTTACCAATTTGTTACAACTTTTATCTTTTTCGGGTTCACTTATATCCCTCTTGAGATACCACGTGTCCTAAGAATGTGACACTTTTAAACCAAAATTCATACTTTGACAACTTAGCATACAATTGATGTTCTAGAAGTGTCTGCAACACTACTTTCAAATGTTGGGTGTGCTTCTTATTTGTTTACGAATACACTAAAATGTCTTCAATAAAGAAAATCAAGAACCTATGTAAAAGCAATTTAAGCACTCTATTCATTAAATCCATGAAAGTCAATGGAGTATTGGTAAGGTCAAATGACATTACTAGGAATTCATATTGGTTGTATCGAGACTTGAAGGCAATTTTAAGATATATCATCTCATCTAATCCTCAATTAATGATATCTAGAACTTGGTAGAAAATACCTAGCACCCTAAAGTTGATCAAACAAATTGTAGATTATGGGTAATGGATACTTATTATACATAGTCACCTTATTTAATTTCAAGTAGTAAAAACACAACTAGAAAGAACCATTCTTTTTTCTTTATAAACAGTATCGGTGCACCATATGGTGATATGCTAGGCTTGATGAAATCCTTATCCAATAAATCCTACAATTGTTCTTTTAATTATTTTTAACTTTACATATGTTGTTTTATATGGAGGCATAGAAATTAGAGATGTAACAGATACCAGATCAATGCAAAACTCAATATCTCTCTGTAGAGGTAGCCTTGTTAACTCTTAAGGAAATATATCTAGAAACTTTTGAATTACTATAAGGCTATTAATTTCTATAGAGGTACCCCTGACGTAGGCCAAGACCCTTAATACCCTTTTTTGAGCATCTTGTAGGCCAGTAATGCTAAAATTATGTTGGATAAGATAGTTCTCTTATCTCCCTCCAAAGCAAACTCAACCTTACCCAGAATTTGAAACATTACTTTCTTCTCTCTATAATCTAGGGTGTTATAATGACTAAACTATCATTCCATCATTAATATTACATTAAAATCTATAACTGGCAGCACCATAAGATTTGCTATCAATATCGTCTCATCAATCTCCATAGGACACGAAAAGTAGACTAAATCCATCTTTATGGCATCATTACAAGTTGTGAATATAGACAATAATTTTTCCATCTTATTTTATACTGCTTCTAGTCTCATAGTAAAATAATGGGTTACTCCAGGATCAATAAAAAATCTAGCTTCTAGTCCATAGATAAGAAGAATATCAAATACCACTACATTAGAAGTTTGTGCATCTTGGGGTTGAGGGTGAGCACCTAGCCTGATTGCAACATACATGTTAAAAGCTGGGGGACTGTCTTTGATTGTGAACTCTAGATTTACCTCTTTCCAAAACCTTACCCTGCTAGGCACAAATTGTGATCCCCCTTATGGTTATTGAAATGGAGTTTGCGCCAAACTACAAAAGATCTACTAGTATCCTATTATTGGACAACCCCTAATTAGATGTCCATGTTGGCCACAACTGTTGCAACTTCCTAGTGGTATATAGCACGAGCCTTGATGTACCCTACCATACTATTGGCAAATGAAGGATGTCGAGCTTAAACTGTTACATTTAGAGCTTTATATGTTACTACTACCACCTGCTTCAGACGTGAACCTGAATCCTCCAAAATGCCTACGACCAAATCTCACCTTGCCATATGCTCAAGTAGCCCTCTGTTAAGAGTTCCCACTACGACTGTACCCTGACAAAAAGTTTAGTTGTTACTATTATCGTTGCTAAAATCTAGAGGGTCTTACTTAATGCCTCCCACTCTACTCTCATATAGATAAAGCACCCTACTCTATGGGTATCCTTTCCAACTATTTGACCACATCCACCAGAGTAGAGAATTTCTCCTAAAAACTCAAAGTCATATTGATGAAAGGGGGTCCTAACTAGAGTACACATTAGTTGTTCTTCCTCAGCTCATCTGAAACAATCTCCAAAGCATATTAACTCAATTGAATGAAGTCAATGGTATACTAATCCACCATCTTATCTCCCAAGCGTAGATTCATGAACTTTGATCTAAGTACCTCTCAAGCTGCAAAGAAGAGAAAATAGTCCAAAAACCTCTCCACGAATTACGACCAGGTTATTACACCCAAGTATGGTAGAATGTAGTCTCGCTACCAATCCTTGGTCACTCCTTGTAAAGACATCTCCACTAAACCCACTAGTTGGATATTAGAATAATGCAACATCCTTCCTCGCATCTCCACCTTATTCAGGAAATCAATGGCCTCCCTGGGTTTGGTCCCATCAAACTCTAGGGGCAGCATCTCAAATATGTCATTGACAGCTGCATATCTGACCTCTCTTACTTCGAGGCTACAACTGGTGGTAAGATTTGTTGCTATTGTTGATGCATTTTCATCATCAAATCTTGGAACATGGCATTGTTAGCTTCTATTCCTGTTAAAATGCTTGCATGTCAAATGCAGGTACCTCGGGAACTTTATTTGACACTTCTGGCTTTTCTATATATGCCTTTTAAGTCTTGGTTGTCCTATGCCTACCAATATATTAGTATAAACACAATTTACCATTTATATTAGTATAAAGACACATATATAATGCATGGTAAATCAAATGCATTACACAGTAAATTATGAAGAAGGACTATATGTAGGAACCTAATTTCTAAGGATACATCTTCACAATGCCACACCTCGATTGGCTGTGGAGAGCTAAGCATCACCAATAGCTCAGTTATACATCTATACATATATAGTTGGAAAGTTCTCTTAGTCCAAAAAGACTGCAAGGAGTTAAGAATCACTAACAGACCAACCCTCACTTAATACGTTTAAAGTCATGATAGCATTGATATTATACATATCAAACAATGATTCAAACAGGAGCCAAACATCAACCAGGATTAGTCCGTATCCTATATCAATGACATATCACATTCATCTCTCATAATAAACTAATGCATACTTCGTCCTGATGCATACCTATCATATGGCACATCCTATATATTTTTTCTCCTCCATAATCACAATCAAACACATCCACACACAAACCAAACATCAATCATGCAATTTTTTTTCAAACAAGCACTCAGTCATGTGAGGACATCATAAATGCATGTAGTATGCTATAGGTACCCAAACTCGTATCCATATACATAGATATCATGGTATTACTCGCATAGGCACCTTGATAACGACTACTCAAATTAAAAATGTATATGTATATACTTGTAGGTACTCTTGTATATATATATATATGCATATGCATAAGAATAAGGGCATTTATCCTGGCTTCGAATGTCATCAATCATATCAATCTAGAGCCATACTCAATAGAGGGTATAGATTCAGTATTAGTGGATAGATGTGAACTTACCTGATTGATATACTTGTCAGTCTAAACCTTGCGATGTAGGTCCCACTCTTAATATACCTATAACAACCTAGGACTCATTAGGTTTGTTAGGATGGTTCATTATACAATTCAACCTTCGATCCTATCTCACCTAAACCTTTTGAGATTTTTAATTCGCAAAATGTTAGGAATTTTGCTATAGTTTTTAAGGAAAAAATTTATTAGCATAATTTATAGGTTTTTTCAAAATATTTCTAAAATAAAAGTCACCCAAAGGTCCCAGAATAGTATATATGGTGATTGCAATATTCTTCCTAGGGATATCAATAGGTTAGGCTAGGCTCGGGCTACCCATGGCCCTTTCTAGCCCGATTGATAGGCTGGGTGGCTCGTGGACCGGCCTGACCCAACCTTATATATTTTTTAAAACAAATTAAAAAATAATGTCGTTTTTTAGAAAATGACATCATTTTTTGTGTTCCAGGTGGGCCAAACAATTTTGACTCGTGACCTGCCCTCTGGCTAAATTTGACATTCCTACTTCTTCTGATGATTTAAAAAAAAAATTAGTCTCAGAATTTTTTGATTTTTATGCCCAATAAGAGTTCTTGATAAGTAGAACAACTTTTATAATTGCAAGAAACTTAGATTCTCAACAAATCTCAACTAATTGAAAAAAATTATTTTGACTTGATAAATAATTTTTGTCAATCAGATGCAACAAGAAATTAAAAGGAAGAAAAGGCCATCAAAGATACCATCTTCAACTCACTTGGTCAAAGAGAGAGCAATGGGTACTAGATCTTGGAGCGGTATCACTAACTCACTATCCAAAGAGGGAGTTGCGGAGCGAGGATCGCAGGGTATGGTGGCTAGACATTGGAGTAGATCGAGGAGTCAAGGGGTGGTTACCCTGAGTGGAGTCACTAGAGCTCGTCGAATAAACTAAGAGAAGCATCTGAAACAACATCACTTCACTTAGGGCCTGTTTGGTTGAATGTTAATTAATGGAACGAAACGGAACGGAACAAAATGGAACAGTTTATAATGGAATGGAATGTAATATAGCGAAAAGTTGTTTGAGAGAAATGGAAGGGTTCATAATGTAATGTAGTGAAATATTGTTTACAAGAATGATGGAATGAAATGTATAATAAATGACTATTATCCCTGATATTAAAATGATTGCCGCAAGACATTTAACGCTATGATTTTAAAACAGAAATCATGTTCAATTAAAAAATCACGCACAATCGTTACAAATAATTTTTTATATATTTTCTACTTTTAAATAATAAAAGTTTTATTGTTTTATTATTAATTATATAAAAACATTTTTATTAATTTATAAATTTTTTATTAATGAAAATAGAAAATATATAAAAAATTATTCTGTAAATGTTTATATATATTTCTACATAAATAAAAATATAAATAAATTTTAAATATAAATCACATATAAT
>JAOTJB010324157.1:3890-14056 GCA_027123815.1 Erythroxylum minutifolium | reverse complement strand
ACTTCATTTTATTTTTTATTTGAAAAATCAAAATCCCCCTAAGCCTAAACACCGATTAATTTCATTCAACAAATTTACACACACTCTTTGTGAGATCGACCTAAACTTACCACTACTACAGTAGTAGTCTAGTTATTTTATTTTGACTAATGTTATGACGCGCATGCCAATTTTGGCATCGTTACCAAGGAGTACGGTGTTTTAGTTTTTGTTTGTGATTTAATTGGTGTTTTGTTTATATTTGTTCATGATTGATTTCTTTTCAGTTATTTCATGATCCTTTCTTTATTCTGTTTTGTGTTTGTGATTTATTTAAAAAAATTCATAGATGGAAGTAATTTTTTCTTTAATTCTTCCTCTCAATCCTCTAACTAATGTTGGACAGATTAACCTAACTTTAGTTATAGATGGGATAATTAACAAAGTTACCTCCATGATAGTTTGTAGGATGCATAACAATTCTCATACAAAGCAAAAGTTTCCTATCACGACTCCGATTCATCTCTGGAAGAGTTGATTAATATTATAAATGCTAATACTTTGCAATTGCAGCAGAATACTCGAGAATTCCAGAAGGATAGAGGGCAATTTCCAAAAACTACATGGTCTAGTGCCCAAGATTTAGAAAGCCAACAAGACTCAGGTACATCTCTAGAAGAAATGCTTAATATTATGGCTGCTAACAATCTTCAAATTCAACAGGATATGCAGCAATTCCAACAGAATATGCAATAGTTGTTTCAGCAACCTGTACAGCAAATCCGACAGGATGCTCTACAATTCTAACAAGATACATTGCCACGATCGGGAGATATCAATCATCTAGAATCACAAAGTAAAGAGGAGCAGTCGTATCAAACCGAGGTGTAGTTAATGAATGTTTGTGTGGAAACTTTTCAAAGTGATGAGGAGCTTGAGAATTTTGAGGTTAACTTCTCAATGAATTGCTTGTTTAAAAGATGCAAAGTAGGAGCTCGAAGTAAAAAAAGACATATCTTTTAGCTCGAAGGTAAGTATTAAGTTCATGATTATTTTTTAGAATAACTCTTCACCTTTACATAGTAGATTAGAGGAATTAAATGAGGAAGAAAAAGGGGAAGAGACATTTGAGATCTTTTTAGAGTGCATAGACTCAATCAAGATTGAAAGTCAGCGGATATGGAAAATGTTGAAAATGACAGACCATCAACTAAGACCCTATCCCAAAGAACCTCACATAGAAGAGCTGTATATGACACCTGAAGATCACAATTTTGTCACATGAGGAGGAAACATGGAGTTGAGCTAGCGACCCTAAACAAAGGTGCTTCTTGGGATGCAACTAAGGGAAGTAAATTTCTTGTCTTTACATTTTCGCATTTCTTTTTATATGCATATGTGTTCTTTGTTGGTTTTTTTCTTGCTTGTTTTAAACTTTCAATCAAAATGAGAGAAAGAATAAAACAAACAAAACAAACATTTGCTCGTTTTCTATTACTTATAGGATTATTTAATTATGAGTAGAGAATGAATTAACTAGAGAATTTTATAGCAATTTTGGCATGTACTTTTTCTCTTGTGATTGGTTGATGTGCATTACCTTTAGAAAAGTAGTGACTAATGGTAGATCAAGCTGGTAAGATTTTGAGCCTTATTAGACTAAAACATGCATATCAGTCTCATTGTCTTTTGATAATATGTGACCTTCATAACATGTACATCCTGATTTTGTGTTGAATTTCTATTCGAGACCACATTTTTATCACATGCATTAACATGGATATGATTAGGCATTCGTTGTTTTTCATAAACTACATTAGCCAAATAGCTTACCCATTATATGATTTTCCTTTTTGATAAGTCCCTTTGAGCTTTATACCTTTCTTTTTGTATCAACCACATTACATGTCCTACCCAAGCTATAAAGCTAGTATAGCATTTGTGATTGGTGAGTTTGTGGATGTACAAAAGTGTAAGTGTGGGGGTGTACATATGTGTGAATTGGCTGTAATGATTCGGATGTTATTTTATGTCTTATCATTGAAATTCTCATATTAATGTAGTTTCTTTTAATGAAAAAAAGAGAAAAGCAAAAAAAGAAAGAAAAAAGAAAAAAGAAAAAATTGAATAAATTTATTAAGGAGGAAGTGCATATGTGTTGAAAAGTTGTTTATGATTTATGCATTCTGCTAAAGTTGTGATAAATGAGTTATTTGAGTATATTGGATATGAGGTAGATGTTGGATTGGAATGTTCACTCTTGAGATTTCAATGTATTGTTGGCATAAATTATATGAGTGATTCCTTCGGATTGGTATATACTTCATGTGGTTTGTGTGTGAGAGCTAAATGTGGTTGTGAAATATAAATGTTACATTTGTCATAGCTGACAGTACCCAATTTTTTATGAGTGTGGCTTTATTTCACTAGCTTTGATGGCTTTTATGGTACATGACCCAAATGCATCTCACCTTACCTTTGCGCACATTAAAACTTTGAAAAGTCCTTTGATTCATGATTTTGCATGTGAATATTAGTGGTTGAAAAATGAAATGATATGCAAGGTTATGGATTGTCATGATCATGAATGGTGTTGAATGTACCTATAGATATATTTTATTTAAACACATTTTTCGAGTTTACCATTAGATTGCTCAATTTTTAAAGGTATTGAATGTTGATTGATCATGAGTAAAAACTTGGAATGTTGAGTTCATGCTATGATTTTTTAAAGTCATTCATCTTTGTTTATGATTATATATTCTTGAAACATATAGAAAATGAATCAATGTTTTTGGGTCTTTGAGCTTAAATTTGATGTTTTGCCCGAAGACGGCCAAAAGCTAAGTGTGGGGAAATTGATATGTGTTTAATTGTTGATACATTTAATCATTTACACTTAACAATTAATGATACGAAAATGCGTAAGATATTCACTTTAATTCAAATATGATTTTAGGTACAATTTGGAAGCAAAGAAAATAAAGTCAGTCAAAAGCACTACATTTAAGCCGTTTTTGGAAAATTAATTTTTTCTTGTCTTCTTGGAGCAAGAAGAAGAAAATTAAAAGATGAGAATAAGAACAAAATCAAAATACAAAGAAGAAGAATTAAAGCTGGCAGTTGGGAAAAGATGAAGGATGAAACCACATCACAGTAAAGAAGAGCAAGGACCCAAAACGGTAGCAGACGTTAGGCGTTTCATACAATCAACGTGCATTTCATGCAACCAAAATGACGTGCAACAAAGGTAGAAACAAGAAGCAAAACAGCAACACATAGACAAGTTGTCCAAGAAAAACGTCACTGTATAGAAGCAGCGTAAGGTTTGTAAGGTTTTGTGAACAGTAGCATGGATCTCCTCATTTATTCATCACATCACCAAACAGTGGAGGGGGCTTGCGACAAAACAAAAGGAGAAGAGTAAGTAGTGTGAATAGTGTAAATGGTCAATAATCTTTATTTGTCCAATCATAAACAGTAGAGAGTAGGGAAGCTTGCGCAGTGAAGAAGACCAAAAGGGGTCTTGGGTAAGGTTGTTTTTGTGGGGGTTAAAGCATTTTCTTGGGAGACCCATAGAAGGCTAAACATCTCGATGCTGGTTCAGAGGTGACATCGACACTGACGACCTAAGTTAAGTGTATTTTCCTATTTTTGTTGTTTCTTTCTCTCGTTAGAAATTGATTATGTTATTATATGCTAATCGATTTGGGTTTTAATAATCGAATTTTCGTTATTGCTCGGTTATTTGTGTATGAACCATTGGATATTATGAAAGGATGATTTTAATGCGTTCATTGAATCATTTAATTGCATACCCATTACTAGAATTTTGATATAATCTGCAATTGTCAAGTTGAAACTCATGTGTAGCGACTAATGATTCGTAATCATTAGGGATAATATGACCTAGGTTAAATGACACATCATATGTGATTGTTTCCTTGATTAATCAGTTTTTCTAATTCGTAATGCTACTGCCTAATTAAATCTAGAGATCGAATACTAGGTTATTCAGTGGTTACGTTTAATTAATGATCGTATCTTGATTAAACAAAACCTAAGGGAAAACTCATGTTAATTATTAACCCAGATTAATAATTGCTAGGAGAGGTTTGAAAACAACAAATCGTTGAAATATGCTTAATTAGAGTGTAGGTTGATATTGAACCAAATAATTGGGTCCCTATCAAATTTCACACTTTTATCATTTTTAGTGTGTTTTCTTTAATTTGTTTTTATTAGTTTAGCTTAATTTTATTCTTTTATTTTTTATTTAAACACTGATTAATTTCATTCAACCACTTTACACACATTGTCTGTGGGATCGACTTAGACTCACCACTGCTATAGTAGTAGTCTAGTTATTTTATTTTGATTAGCGTTACGACACGCCAGTCAGTACTTAATACAATAGAAGAAAAAAAGAAAATTACAAATACCTATAATTCAAAAAGTTGAAAAATGAATAACTTTACATATTTTTCTTACCTTAAACAAAGGGCCAATGCTCCCTGAGGATCAATTGCAGATTTAATACTAAGATCCTCTAAACAAAACAAAGGACCTTCATGGTTGTCAATGACTATTTGTAAAAGAACGAAGATGTGTGAGAGGGACGGTAGCAGTGACAACGATTTCAAAAGCAGAAGGAAGGGGGCAATCTTATTGACAGAAGGATGGGGGTGATTTCATTAATCTTCATTAGTTGTGTTAATTTTAGCTTACGTGTATTAATAGTTAGGGTTTTTAGAACACATGGCAAGTCGTGTTAGCAAACTTAACAAAGACACTAACGTTGGACTAGAATTGAAAAAAAATTGAAAGTTTAAGCATTTAGTTGCCACTTTTTAAAATTCAGGCTATAATTGCAAATTTAAGCAAAGTTTCATATTTCTTTTATAATTAAGACTATATGAAAACAAATATCTCTCTATTTTCTAAATATTAGGAATTTAAAGTAATAAATCTTTGAGTCTATATTAAATAAATTATAGATAATAACTTTTAATATATGTTCTATATAAATCATTTAAATAATTATTAGTTCAAAATTAAATAACAAATTTAATTCAACTAATCAATATCTAACAAAAGTATGATGCATAAGTTTAAAAGTATGATGCATAAGTTTCTTACTTTTATTAGTTTAGAATTTGAATATTTTAACTTATTTTTTAATATTAAAATGTATTTGATGAATATTTTACTAATTCAACCATTTTTAAAAACCAACAAATCTCATTTTATCTTATGAAATAAAAATTAGAAATTAGAACTCTAATTACTTTACAATTAAGTAACCTAGTCATTTTCCTCCTTTAATGTTGTGATTACAAAATATTGTTCAATCTTAGAAACAAAATAAAATGCAATGTTCTACCACTCGTCCAGCAACATTAACTAAACTAAAAGTACAAATTGAATTATAATTACTAGCATTTATATAGACATTGAATATCTTATGATATGTTTATTTATAAAAGAAGAGAAGGTTATACAATAAAGTCTATAATATTGCACCATTCTGGTTGATATAAACTTAAACAAATTGCACCGGTTGGGAAACAGTACTCAACACATCAGTACCATTTCAGGTCTTAATACTAGTTGGGATCAGTCAATTTAATAAAGTCTAGGTATTAAGGAAAATGTAGCTTAAAAACTGAAGAGTGGAGCTACTGTCCACTCTCACGGTTTTTCCATTTTCCTACAGTCATATGTATTTCCTCCAGCCAGCTGTCATATATATCCCTTCTTATACATTCCAAAAGTTAGGTTTTAAGGAAATAGACAGGTGGCCTTCTTGGTAACGTGATGCATGTGATTTTTGTCCTCTATATTACAACCATCCCACATTTTTCTTTGTAATCAAAACTAGGTCTTAAAGTGATAGCTGGCTCATTCTTACAATTCATAACCCAAAATTGGTAGCAAGAGGTGTCCTCTTATCTTGCAATTCATATTACAGTCATGGTCTCATAGCTTTACCATTTTAAATCAAATTGTTACACATACCTCCATTTTTATACTCTATGTTATCTCTTTTTCTTTTAATCTTTTTCTTATTCTTACTACATGAAGACAATAGAGTATGAACATTGAGAGGATGGATCAATTAGTATGATTTCGAGTCACTTTAGCTCCTTCACTTCCAAAATGTACCTAAAATGAAAAATGAGCTAAAGTGAGTATCCTAAGCATTTTAAAGTATTAATCACTAACTGTTATGGAATAAATGCATAATTAATTAAGCACGTATCATTTGTATTCTTCAATACAATCTAAACATAGACTTATATTCATGCCTTTAAGATCAATGTTCCTAAGATGAACCCTCATACCTTTAATAGAGGAGGTACAAACAACACAGTCAAAATATGATACCATAATTTTTTGAGAAATTAAAGTAAAATTTCAATTAATATGTGGATACTTATAATATCAACCTACCACGATCTGACACTAATAGGCCTATACATCTAATAAATCAAATAAAATTCAAACCCACTATAAAGGAAAAGGACATTGCTCATCAAAGAAGTTACTTAAAGAATTCTACTTCTAGCTCTAGATTCTCAATATCTCCAATTAAAGAATTCCACTTCTGGCTCTAGATTATCACTATCTCCAAGAAAGTAATTGATCTCTAGAGTTGATACATGTTCCACCTCCTATCACAACATATCAATTTTTGATCGCTATTTTTGTATATTACCCAGATGGGTTCATAGATGACCATAGAGAGTCCATCATCTGCCCCAACAATCCCCTAGAGATAAGACCTCAATTGTTATGCTTCCATTTTCTCATATGAGGTAGTTAGTAGGGTCCTTTTCTACATGAGATTAGTGTTTTTTATTACCTTTTGTTAATATGTAATAGCTATATTCTCCATAATTTGGCTATTTGAGGTGAACATTACTTGATGAAATTCAAATAAATGATTTTGTCTCTAACTTTAGTTGACATATGATAGATTACTTGCTATTGAATTATGCTTTTGTCCTAGAACCTTATAAGATGTCTTTCCATCCATTTTTTGTTTATACAACCAATAGAGGAAATAAGATAGGAACAAGTATTAGGATCTAAAATTAATTTCAATCCAATAAACATAATCCCTGAAAATTGGTGACTGTTTAAACCCAATAGGCATTTGTTTATGATCTAATGCCATATATTCCTAGAGAACTGACACTCAAAGAATATATGATTCCTAATTTCTTTTCCGAAATTGCATAGAACACATTCATAATTAGCACTCAAGTAGGGTAGTCTATCCACTGTGGTTAATTTGTTTTGAATTGTTAACCATAAAATGAAAGAAGATCTGGGCAATAACACTTTGTGCCAAAATATTAGATGCCAATCTACTCTTTCATTTCTGTGTGTTGGCTATTCTCTACATATCTCAGTACTGAATTGTCCTAAGGGTGGATATTCTAAATGTATCTATCTTGGTACATTATATTTGGTTGATAATTAAGAGCTAAAATAATGGTTGGTGTATCTATCTTCAGGACATTAAGTGTATGAGCTTTAAAGGCAAAGATAAGAAAGCTAAATTTTTATCAGCTAGTAAGACATTCACTAGGCCTTTGTTTTTCCAAAAATTATTAGCTCATTTCTACAGCATTAGAAATGGAGGTCTCCTCTCTAAAAAGAAACCAATCAGTGAGGATTCCCAAGTTCTTGCTTTTACTTGGAGAACTTCTAACCTAGAAGAGATAATGACCGTACCCTTTTCTTCCTTAGGAGGGGAGTAATAGAGTGATAAGTCTACATCCACATCATTAACTTTCTTTCAAATTTTCTTGACTTTAAAATAGGAGTCTTTTTTTTCTAGTTTAGAGGTAGGATTAAGAGCAAGGTTTTGAAATGGTCGGAAGGGAAATCAACAGGTGACTCTACACAAAACATGGGGATTTAAAGGTCTGCATTTTTTTAATGTTTAATAGAAAATTTTTTCAGAGATAACAAGATTTTTTAAGAATTTGTTACCATAACTAGTAACTGGTTAAAGGTAGCAGTGTAAGAAAAAGTAAAAGACCTAAATGCCCCTATTTAGAGCACTTTAAGAGAAGAAGAAGAAAGATGGGTGAGCACTCGAGAAGGAGATGATTATAAGAACATAAAGATAAGAATCTAAAGGAATAGGAATAGGAAAAATGTTATTAATAGGTTGGATCTGGAAGAAAAATAAAGAAGAAGATGAAGATTAAGGAGTTTATAGGGAAATTCCTGTTAGAGAGAAAGAGCTCTATGAGCAGCACTATAAGGAAACACAAACCCTTATTGACATTAAAATTTATAAAGATTCTTAGGTATTGTGTTGTAAAAGGAAAAAGAGGGTGCCTAGTCTTAAACTTTACATGTCGAAAATTAAATTTATTCCACTGTGGATTAATTTTCGTAACATTCCATTCAAGTGCTTAGATGGTTTAAGCTTCCCTTCCAAGCTCATTAGGAGGACCCATTGCATTTGATCCTACAACTATTAGACTTAAAAAGTTTAGTCATGCTAGAATTTGAGGAGAGATAAGCTTGAAGGAGGAAATACCTAAGGTTTTAACTATTATGAACCAAAATCTAAATAGGGATTTAACCCAAACTAAAGCGCAACTTTATTATAATTAGAGACCACAATTGATAGAAAAAGTTAGAGACCAATAAGAAAGAAGTTAGGTACAGTGATTTATATAAAGTTGATGGGAATTGTGGAAGATTGATAGTTGTAGATTGCATTATGTTTTACTGGGTAACTTAGTATATTTTTAGTAGTTAATTAGATGATTTGTTTATGTTTAGGTTTATAATTGTGTCATTTTAATTATGTGTTTTGATCGAAACATTTTACGTATGCTAAGTTTTAATATTTATAACCTCGATATTTCTACAAGCACACGGGTCGCTTATGAAGTACCTAAGGTATTGTTCCCACGAGGAGGGTAATTTAATCCTAAAATCTAAGGCATGACTAAATTTCACAATAAACAACTAATGCAGAAATTATTCAATCAATTTCAAGAATTAAATTCAAGATAGCAATTTTTCACAACTCAATCAAGAATCAACCTAGAAACTACCAATTGACAGAAAGGGGGTTTTAATATGATTTTAATGAAAATCTAATTGATTATGGAATCACTCAATTACTGGGTCTAGACGGTTCTAAGGTGGATTACTCTCTTTCGAGTTATAATCTTTAACCCTAATTTATAATCCCTAATTTAAATTATAAAATTGTAATCTCTTGATTTCTAATTAACCCAAAACCTAAATTAGTTTTGAAATTATCTAATAACCTACCAGAAACTTATGCTCGATCTTTGGTTACACGATTTACCACTTTGATCCAATTCTTATCGATCAAACTACCTAAATCTCGTTAGCCCAATCTGATGATATTCACTCGGCTCACCCTCCCAGTTTATTACCGAATTATTAAGCACAAAAATTGAATCACAAATAACTTAAATAAAATACAATAAATCAAACTCCATTAATATCAAAGATAAAATCTCGAAAGTGACTTTAGACAAAAATCAACATTCAATAACACCTATTCTTAACGATTATCCCAATTCTATATATCAATAAAATTGAAATAAAATCAGAACATACTATTGGAATGGATTAATGGAGGCAATGATGGTGGGAAACCCCCTGTTCCAGGAAGTATTTCATGTCAAGCGTCTTCTCCGTGTCTCTCTTCCTCCATCTCCTTCCTCATATCTCTTGATATGCGCTCTAGGGTTACGGAATTGGCTAAGGAAAAAAGGCTGCTCTTCTATTCTTTGATGTTCTATTTATATCTTTCAAGCCCTAGGGTTGATTTGGGGTCGAAACGGTACAAAACATCCCTCAAAACTTGATGTTTTCAGCTATTTTCATGTCTGCCCAATGCAGGCCACGACCGTGGCCGCCTAACCCTCTCTATCAGGATCATGACAAAAGTTTCACGATCGTGGCCTGGTTCAGAGCTCTTTGTCTTGATCATGACCAAATTATCACAATCGTGGCCTGACTCTTGCTGGCTTGCCTCTTTCTATCATAGTCGTGGCATATTTTGGCCTAAAACTCTTCGAAACTCCTCCGTTCTTCACTGTTTACCCTAAAATACTAACAAACACATCAAGGTACATCAAAAATGTAACATTTAAGCTCAAAGACTCATACTAACC
>JAOTJB010324112.1:0-14061 GCA_027123815.1 Erythroxylum minutifolium | reverse complement strand
AAATATTTAATATTATTTTCAAAACTTTGAAAACAAGGGGGGAAGGAGAGGTAGGACTTAGGAGGGAGGGGGAGATTTTAAAAATTTTTGAAAATTTTGCAAAAAAGTTCCCAAATTTTTAAAATTTTCAGTACCGGCCGATATTCGGTCGGTATTTTATTTCGGTTGTACCGGCTGGTATTTAAAACCGGTATCAAAAATTAAAATTTCATACCAATTTTAGGTTGGTACGGAACAAAATTCATAATAATGGGTACAAATAGAAAGGTAAAAATAACAGGTAAAATTAGAAAAAAAACCAATAAAAGAAGCCTCGTCAGCATGTCTCCAAAACACAAAGTATCATCCCTTCTCCCTTAAATTGGCTCTTGTCCTTAAGAGCTCATGAACCCAGGAAACTTGTTTTCTAAATCTTCAGCCCATTCCCAAGACGCATCTTCCAAACCAGTATAGCTCTACTATACCAAAAATCGTGTAGTTGCCCTATTGCCCCTTTTTCCAATCCTTCTCTCCAAAATTTTGATGGGAACCTTAGGAGGATCTAAGTAATTAATAGAAAATGTGGTGTCACTGTTGAATCACCAATCTTCTTCTTGAGAACCGAGACATGAAACACGTTGTGAACACAAGCTTCCCCCGGTAATCCCAGACGGTAGCCTACTGTGCCCATCCTCTTTGTTACTTGAAACGGGCCATAATAGCGAGTTTGAAGCTTGTGTGACCTTCCCTGCCTTAACGTGTGTTGTCTATACTTGGGCATTTGAGATATACCTAATCCCCCACCTGAAACTCCCTTTCCGATCTGCCCTAATCTATTAATGTTTTCATCATTTGTTGTGCCCTTACTAGATTATCCTTGAGTTGTTTCATGACCCTCTCCTTGGCCATTAAACTCTTGTCCACAGCCTCTACCTTAGCTTTACCTGAAACGTAAGGGACGTGAATGAGTGGTGGTTGACCATAGATTACCTCATAGGGAGTGAATACTGTTGCTGAATGGTAGTTGGTGTTGTACCACCACTCAGCTAAAGGAAGCCACTTCACCTAATCTTTCGGCTTCTCCCCAATCATACATCAAAGGTAGCTCTCTAAACAACGGTTTATAACTTCTGTTTGACCATCGGTTTGTAAATGATAAGTTGTTGAGATCTTCAAGTTAACCCCTTGCAATTTCATTAGCTCCTTCCAGAAATTGCTCACAAAGATTCTGTCTCTATCACTATATCCACTGGGGTCTCATGCAACTTATATACTTGCTCCATGAAAGCTTCATCCACAGTACTAGCTGAATAAGGGTGATTTAGTGCAATAAAATGGGCAGCTTTACTTAATCGATCAACCACTACTAAGATAACATCCTTCCCTCCTGATTTGGGCAATCCTTCGATAAAATCCATGGAGATGCTTGACTATACTGATGTTGGAATCGATAAAGGCTGGAGTACACCCGATGATGCTGCTGTCTTGTATTTGTTTCATTGGCACACTTCGCAGCTTCATAAGAATTCTTGTACATCATTCTACATTCCTTTCCAAAAGCAAAATTCAGCTATCTTTTTCTTTGTAGCTACTATCCCTGAGTGTCCCCCAACCACCCCATCATGTACCAATTTGATAATTTTGGTGCGCAATTCTACAAGATTTCCTACCACCAACTTCCCTTTTCGTTTTAACCCTTATTGATCCAGTTGATACTTTAGATGCTCTGTGGGATTAACCTTCTTTTCTTCCAAGATTTTCTTTAACAGGTCCTTTGGAATCCAATGAATTGGATTCGATTTATTAATTTTATGTAATTAAATTTAATTAATGCGTTTGGAATGCTAAAAAAGAGATGACTTGAATTCAACTACATAATTGAATCTCATTTTGTTTATGAATTCAATTCACATCTCAAATGATCCGATTTGTTGTGTGAATTGAAAAGTCAATTCTTTTCAAAACATTAAAAATTCTTTTTCCAAATATACACATCATAAATATACAAATTACTACAAAATACACACACATTGATTACATACCATTTTTAGTTAAGGATAAAAAAAGTCATATGAAGTAGTTGAATTCATTTTTATTGTGTTCCAAATAATGTAATTGAATTCAATTCTAATATTTATAGATTTATTTCAAACAGTATAAATCAAATTTAATTCAATCCCACAAATGTAATTGAATCCAATTCACCAATAAATCCAATTCGAAAGTTTCCAAACAGCCTATAACTTTGAGTCATCTTCACAACTATCTCGAATTTCTTTGATCAGGGGAGTAGTAAATATGGTTATGGCTTTGGCTAGAAGCTCTAGAATGTGCACCCTAAAAAGTGAATCTGCAACTATATTATCTTTGCCCTTCTGATACTGAACCGCGAAATCATAAGGGAGAAGCTTCATGATTAGCTTTTGTTGAACGGGTGTAAGGATTCTTTGTTCTAACATGTGCTTTAAACTCTTATGGTTTGTTTTAATGATAAAATGAACTCCAAACTGATATGGTCTCCACTTTTTTACCGCAAACACCAAGACTAGGAATTCTTTCTTGTAGGTTGAAAGGGCAAGGTGTCTTGGGGGCCAAATCCTTGCTTATATAAGCAATCGAATGGCCATTTTACTATAGCACTGCGCCAATCCCTTCATTGCACTCGTCAGTTTCTACAGTAAAAGGCTTCTTGAAGTCAGGTAGGGCTAAGACAGGAGTAGCAACCATTAACTTCTTAAATTCTTCAAAAGCCACTTCTACCTTCTCCGTCCACAAGAACGCATCCTTTTTCAACAGATTGGTTAAGGGTCGAGTTGAGCTATGATGTTGTAGTGTCAAATAAATCGATGATAGTATCCTGTCAAGCCCAAAATCCCCGCAGTTGTTTGATGTTTATAGGTGTCAGCCACTGTAGCATGGCTTCCACCTTGTTAGGATTGGTTGCAACTCTATCATTGCTAATCACGTGCCTAAGATATTCGATGCTAGGTACTACAAAGCTGCACTTGTTAGCTTTAACGAGCAAAGCACGAGCTTTCAAAACATCAAGTACTTGCCGTAAGTGCTACCGGTGGGTTAACCAATCCTCACTATAAAGGAGGATGTCGTCAAAAAAAATTAAGACAAACTTTCGCAGGTTTGGAAGACGGAGTTCATTAAGGCTTGGAATGTTGAGGGGGCGTTGGTGAGACCAAAGGGGATTACCATGGATTCAAAATGACCATGGTGTGTTCGAAATGCCGTTTTCTCCACATATTCTTCTCACATCTTAATTTGGTGATAACCCGATCTCAAGTCCACCTTTGAAAAAATTATAGCTCCCTACAATTTGTCCAACAACTCCTCTATAACTGGAATGGGAAACTTATCTTTAACAATGGTTAGGTTTAATTGTCTATAATCAACACCTAGATGCCATGTCCCATCTTTCTTCTTCATTAGAACGATGGGAGATAAGTATGGGCTCTGACTAGGAAATACAACTCCTGAAGCTAGCATCTCTTGAATCAGCATCTCTATGGCATCCTTCTATAGGGTTGGGTAATGATAAGGTCGTAAATTAATGGGCTGTGTCTTTAGAGTTAAGACAATATTGTGATCTAACTCACGGTGGGGAGGCAAAGACTTAGGCTCTTGGAACAATTCTTCATACTGATTTAACAATGCAAACAATTCTTCTTTCAATTCCTCTATCGTGTTGCACTAGGCAGGTTGTAACTCAACTCCATTGACCTGTATGAGAAAAGCCAGATCCTCTTCTCCACTCAAAACCCCTTACCACCACGTTTGATTTTTCCTTAGAGTTGAAGCCATCACTTCAGTTTGTAAGGTTCCTTTTAATTTCACTTTCTTTCCTTCATAAGTGAATTGCATGGCCATTTTTTCAAAGTCCCAATTCACTTCCCCTAGACTCCGAATCCACTGTATTCCTAGAATTAATTCACATCCCCCAGTGGCATCAACATTACATCATCAACAAATTCACAGCCTCTTAGCTCCCATTTAAGCCCTATGTAGAGACCCTTAATAGGTACTAATGACCATTGGCTACTATGAATTCTAATGGTTCAAGATCCTCAATTCCCCGACCTAACTTCTGAATCATTTTGTCACTCAAAAATATGTGAGTGCTGCCTGAATCGATCAACACATTCACATCATAATTCCCGACTCTTCCCTTGAGTTTCATAGCTCTGCAGTTAGGGATCCTAAAAATTGCAGTTAATGAAATTGATCGTACTAGTCCATCATTAATATCTTGCACCTTATAATCTTCTTCATCCTCCACTTCAATAAAATCCTTTTCCAACATAACTTCAATGGCATGAACATTGATTGGCCTTCTACATCGATGCTCTGGTGTGTATCGCTTCAAACAATAATAACATTCACCATGTTCCCATTTAGCTTTCAATTCACGTCCAACAATCATCAGATTCCAAGAGCTTGGCTGTTGTTCCCTGGGCGAAGAGGTGGGAGAAAGGGCGCTGCTACTTCTCAGTGTGTAAAGGTCTGACTGTCGGTGCCAAATTCCTCAATGGTGGGGGAGGTGGTCGAGGAAGGATGCCTCTACCATAATCATGTTCTCGCCGAAATGCTTCCAACGCCACTTCTTGCAACCTGGCGAAGTATTGAGCCTCATAAAGAGTTTGGTCTCAGGGCCCTCACTGCCGCCTATAGATCACCATTGAGGACACCAATAAAGTGTCCCTTCAAGTATGTTTCTGGTAACACCTCGTGGACTTTGTTTTGAAGTGTATCAAAATGATTTTGGTATTCTGATAAGTGTAGTGGAAATGAATAATTAGGGGTAAAATGTGTGAATAGTAGAAGAATTCTTTTATTGATGGAACTAAGTAAGAAGATCTCAACACAGTAATTCCCCAATAAGTGTGTCCGCATAAAGTAGACAGGACTCTCAATACAAAGAAATACAATCTTCCTACTCTTCAATTAATCCTAATGAATATTTATACTGAACCTCCCAGGAGTTATTATTTGCAAATACAAGAAAATAGAAATAACTTAACACTGGCAGTAATGGAATTAAGTGGGACATGTGCATCAGTTTTTAAGGAGGTAGTTGGTCCACTTCCTTATTCACTCTTTTAAACTCTGCTTGAGATTTGCCAATTAGTTGTAAAAGGTAAATTTGGTCAAGGCTGCCTAGAAAATCAACATTCCCACGTGTCTTCCTTCTAAAATAGGTACGTAAAAGTGGTTTGGTATCATTGTTCCCCCCCTGAAAAATCGCCTTGTCCTTAAGGTGAAAAGAAGGAAATTGTCTAGCAATTAAATCATACTGTTCCCAGCTGGCTTCTTCACTAGGGCATTCTGCCCATTGCACTAAAAGTTCCAGTGATGGCTTCTCTCCTTCAGTAATCCAACGATGGGACAAAATCTTGGCGGGAGTTAATATGAGTTCCTAAGTAGAATTAATTGGGAGAGGTGTGGGGGTGTAGCTAGGTTCTGTTTATGAGTAGGATGCAGCAAAGAGACATGAAAAATAGGATGAACTTTGGAAGAAGCAGGTATGAGAAGCTCATAAGCTACTGGTCCAACACAACGTATAACTTTGTAAGGGCCAAAGAATCGAGGAGACAATTTTTCTTACCTTCTTTTAGCAAGAGATTGTTGGCGATATGGTTGAATTTGCAAGAAAACAGAATCTATAGCATTAAAATATACTTCCCTCCTTTTAGAATCAACCTGTGCCTTCATCCTTGATTGTGCCTTTAATAGATTGCTTTTTAGAACTTTCAGCATTTCATCAAGGAAGACAAGTTGTTCTTCAAGATTAGTTATGTGTGTTTCACCTTTGACATATGGATGCATGGAAGGTGGGTCTCTGCCATAGACAATTTTAAAAGGAGTAGTCCCAGCAGATAAATTAAAGCCAGTGTTGAATGAATATTCAGCCCAAGACAATTTGTACCAAGAGTGAGGTTGTTTGTAAGCAAAACACCTCAAATATGCTTCCAAACATCTATTAACAACCTTAGTTTGTCCATCGGACTATGGATGGTAGGCGATGCTCATGCAAAGTCATGTTTGACTAAGTTTGAAGAGTTCTTGCCAAAAAGCACTTAGAAATATAGTGTCCCTATCAGAAACAATAGACTTAGGGATACCATGAAGGCATACAGTTTCCCTGTAAAAAATATTTGCCACTTTCTTTGTCGTAAACGGGTGTCACAAAGGAATAAAGTGAGATTATTTGCTTAGACGATCCACAACAACCAATATTGTGTAAAATCCACTAGATTTAGGAAGTTTAGTAATGAAGACAAAAGAAATGTCCTCCCATATTTGTTGTGGAATAGGTAAAGGTTGTAAAAGGCCAGCTGGTGCTAGTGTTTGATATTTGTTTTGCTGACAAACCAAGCAATTTTGTACCCATAATTTAGCATCATGTTTCATTCTTAGCCAGAAGAAATTAGAGGCTAGTCTTTTCAACATCTTCAAGTAGCCACCATGACCTGCTGTCAAAGTGTCATAAGATTCAGAAATGAGCTTCTGTTTGAGATGTGCATGATCAGGAATCACCAAATGATTTTGATAATAGAGTTTTCGGTCTGTAAGCTGAAAATCTGGATAGGAGGTAGGGTCTTATGATAAAGAGGCAATAATTTGCTTAGTGTAAGGATCTTCCTTTAATGCATCTTACAACTCCAAAAAGTCTAGAGGGAAAGGAATAACTAAAGACAGTAAATCAACATGTTGAGGATGCCTTGATAGAGAATCAGAGCCCTTGTTTTCTTTACCACTTTTATAAATATGGAAAAATTAAATGGGAGTAGTTTCATCAGAAGACGTTGCTGTTCAACTGTGGAGATCCGCTGGTTTAGTAGGTATTTAAGGCTATAATGATCTGTTTTGACAAAGAAGTGTCGTCCCAGTAAGTAATGTTTCCATTTTTGTAAGGCCAGTATAAGGGCTAATAATTCACGATCATATGTAGATTTTAATCTGTTGGAAAAAAAGAGGCCTTTACTGAAGTATGCGATCGGGTGACTTGATTGTAGAAGGATGGCACCTACACCCTCAGATGAAGCATCACATTCCACAGTTAATAGTAGATTGAAATTTGGCAATCATAGAACTAGCACTGAAGTGAGTGCATGTTTAAGATGCAGAAAGGCATCCTCCGCTATAGTTGACCATTTGAAACCATTTTTCTTGGTGAGATTTGTCAATGGCCTTGCTATCATTCCATAATTTTTCGCAAACCTGCGGTAATATCGTGTTAAGCCCAAAAACCCTCGGAGCTCTTTTATATTGGTTGGTATTGTCCAACTCACAACAGCCTGAATTTTATCTTGATCAACCTCTACTCCCATAGAAGAAATCATATGCCCTAAAAAAGAAATTTGAGTTTGACCAAACCAACACTTGGAAGCTTTGGCATAAAAATGATTATCACAGAGTAGTTGAAAGGTTGTCTGTAAGTGGGTGTAGTGTTACTGAATAGTGGGGCTATATATTAGTATATCATCAAAGAATACCAGGATAAATTTTCGTAAATAAGGACGCAAAAGATCATTCATGACAAATTGAAAAATGGATGGAGCATTTGAGATTCCAAAAGGTATAACGATAAATTCATAATGGCTAGAATGTGTTTTGAAGGCAGTTTTATGAATGTCATCAAGATGAACACGAATCTAGTGATAACCGGATCTTAGGTCAATTTTGGAAAAAGTAATGGCTCCATGTAATTCGTCTAAAAGCTCATCAATATTTGGGATGGGATATTTGTCAGGGATTGTAATATGATTTAAGCTTCGATAATCGACACACATACGCCAAGAGTTTTCTTTCTTTTTGACTAATAAAACAGGACTGGAAAAAGGGTTGGAACTACGACGGATAAATCCTGCTTGTAATAAGTCAGCTATTTGCTTTTCAATTTCTAATTTTTGGGAATATGGGTAACAGTATGAGCATAGATTGGGCGGTTTGGAATTAGGAAGTAAAGGAATGGTATGAGTGAGGAATGGTGGTAGTGTAGTAGGTTCCCTAAACACGGTTAAATTTGTAAAGGAGAGTTTGAATGACCGAAGTGGGAGGAGAATGGTTACCTGAAGATTCACTTTCTTTTGGAAGGAAATGGAAAGTGGCTTCGGTAGAATCTCTATGAGGAACCCCTTGCAGTTTGTATCTCTTCCCATTCCAAGTAAAAATCAAGAACATCTCATTCCAATTGGCTTGGACGGTATTCAAGGAAGTCAACCATTTGATACCCAGAACCAAATCAGCACTGTCGATTGAGAAAGGATAATAGTCCTGAGTAATTTTTAACCCTAGTAACTGAACCACTATATTACTGCAAATACGATTACAGCTGATCACATCCCCATTACCAATTTGAACACCGAAGGAAGGAATGAGTTAGACTGGCAGACCAATTTCTTCTACAACTTTCTCAGAGATGAAATTGTATGTTGATCCACTGTCAATCAAAACTAATACCTTATGGTCTTGAATGGCTCCTTGAAGCTTTATATTTGTGCTCGACGCCTCGCCTAATATAGCATGAAAGGAAATTTTGGCCAAGTTGGTTGGAGTGTCATCTTCTTTGTGACTTGCATCCTCCTCTTCACCCATATTGGCATCGCCCTCCATGAGTTCAAGCAAGGAGAAAGCGGAAGGTTTGCAACGATGCGCAGTCCAAATTTTTCATTACATCAGAAACAGAGACCCTTATCTCTCCTATATTGGCGCTCGGCTTCACCAGGACGGGACGTTGTGGGTTACAGAGACTGATTTGAAGGTGGCACTGACGATGGAGTAAAAGCTGAATTATTGCGCAGATTTTGTACAGGACCTGATGGCATTACTCGGTTATCTCTTGTGGACCAGGAGTTGGTAGGGTTGGGTCTACTGGAGGTGTTAAAGTTGGACCCTTTTGGTCCATGAGTTATACTACTTTTGGTCTCAAACTCAATAGCCGAATTCATGGCTTTATACACACTTCTGGGCTTATGAATTCTAACATCAGCTTTAAGTTCTTCCTTAAGCCCATTTAGGAACACCCCAAGCAAGCAATGTTCACGGTACTCCTGAACAGTCCCTGTTTGACGAATACCACAAAGATGTTCGTCTGGATTTTGAAATTCGGCAGGACCATAATTTTCTTGTAATGCCCTGACTAGCTCTTCCTAATAAAGAATGGTGCGTTCGGTGTTTATCCAAGCAAATAAATCAACTACATCTCCTTCATAGTACATGGCAGCAACATCAACTTTCATTTCATCTGGGGTTTGATAGTAACAAAAATATTTTTCTGCCTTTAGAATCTAGCCACGGGGATCTCCTCCCTCGAATTTTGGGAATTCCATTTTGGTATAAGGCAGTCTTGTATGACCCTTATAACATCCATTATTCTCCATGTCATCTTCTACATCCTCGGCCCAATGAGATTTCTTTCCGTAGCGTTGTCCTAAATTGTCATTTGTGACTTTGCCTTTATCCTTAGACTTTGTTTGGATCTGCGGTGTGGTGCGAATAAGTACTTCTTTACCGCACTTTTCAAACACAGTCACATGTTTGAATTTGGGTGAACAATCGGAGGTTGGAGAAAACCGCGGTGCCACCGTAGAAATCAATAAGCAGAAAGAAGGTTGCGGTAGGAAATTGCTTCTGCAGTGAAAATTTTACTTTCCATTAATAACCTTCGCTATAAGTATTATTTTCTATTATACCCTTAATTAATATGACTAATAATATATTTTTATAAAATATTTTATTTGCTAAATTTATTTTATTTATATTTTATTATTTTATTATTTATAATTTTAAATTTATATGACTAATAATATATTTTTTAATTGTTTATACAATAATTAATAGTTTATTAAATCAATGAGCTTTTTAGTCATTTCATCTCTTTTCAGTAACCACAACCGCACTTATCAAACACCTATTTTCACGTTTCAGCAGTTACCAAAACAGTAATCCCAAATACATAAGTTCTTATTGAGAATAAGTACTTATCATTTCAACAAGTTATCAACCGCCACCGCTCTCCCAAACTAAGCCTTAATATCTTTGCTAGTTTCCATCTAATTGGAGCTACCAGCTTGGGCTTTAAGTGCTGCCACATCAGTTCTCAAAGCGTCAATGGCTTCAAGTCGCAGAGCAATAGACGATAGTTATTAGGTAATACGGTCACTGGTAGCAAGTATGGGCGGATTGTTGGGAGGATTAGTAGGCTCATTGGTAGAAGCAGAAGAACGGGTAGTGAACATTTTTGGATCTTTCGGGGCTCTGATACCAAAATGATAAGTGCAGTGAAAAAGAATAATGAGGGGTAAAATGTGTGAATAGTAGAAGATTTGTTTTATCGCCGGAACTAAGTGAGAGGTTCTCAACACAATAATTCCCCAATAAGTGTGTCGTATAAAGTAGATAAGAATCCCACCACAAAGAAATACAATCATCCTACTCTTCAATTAATCCAAACAGATATTTATACTAAACCTCCCAAGAGTTTGCAAATACAAGAAAATAGAAATAACTGAACACTTGCAATAATAGAATTAAGTGGGACACGTGCATCAATTTTAAGGAGGTAGTTGGTCCACTTCCTCATTGACTCCTTCAAACTCTGCTTGAGATTTGCCAATTAGTTGTAAAAGGTGCACTTGGTCAAGCTTGCTAGAAAATCAACATTCCCAAGTGTCTTCCTGCTAAAATAGTTACGTAAGGGTGGTTTGGTATCATATTCCAAAATAGAGCCCTACTGCTTGATGTTTTTGAACTCCGCTGCTAGATCGGTGGCAACATCCGCAAAACATTCAGTCACTGCTAGAGAATATGCCATCCACGATGGCACACGGTGGGTTAGCCACTCTCTGACAAAACATTTGTGCCATTCCAATGCTGGTCCCTCCAAGTGAATCACTGCGAACTGGACCTTTTTCTCTTCTTTAATGGTATCCAGTTGGAACAACCGGTTACATTTATATAACCAGTCCTTAACGTCGTTGCCGTCAAAATATGGGAATTCAATGCAACCAATTTTTGAGAATTGTCCATCGCCGCCATTTTGATCTCTGTTGCACACATTACTAGTTCGTGGTTCATCGTTTTCACAGCAACTTCATCTTGTCTCTGTTTAAGCTTAATACCCTTCACCAATGTTTTGAGTGCTACAAAGTCACGCTCCTTGGCATCTTCCAGGTGCTGGAATAATTTCTCCTCCAAGCGATTCACCATTTGCTAGAGCTCTTGGCAAACCTCTGTTTTGAACGCAGCTTTAAACTCCATCAGGTGCGTCCCTTTAGTCGTGGATCGTGCTCTAACACCAAATGTTAGCTTCCAAAGTTCAAAGCTCAAGGATGACTGAGTTTTTAGGAATTTTAGAGAAATGTAGAGATAAAGGGAAGAGCAGAGAGGGAGAGAGAGAAGGAAATTAGAGAGAGAGAAAGAAATATTCTTCATTGATTTCACAGATGAGATCCCTATACATGGTAGGGTTCTCAAATGGGCGATTCTGTTACGCCTACCCACATGGGTAGAAATAGAAAGGGAGAATAACAGGTAAAATTAGAAAAAAAACAACCAATAAAAGAAGCCTCGTCAACGTGCCTCCAAAACACAGCGTATCAGCAATCGAAAGCCTATTCCAGAAACACAATTCGCAAACCAGAAAATGTATGACGCAAATTCCGGTAGCGAGATTTGCAGACGCAACCTTATTTTTGAACTCTAGAACTAGGGTTCATTGTTTTCTGCGTTTCACTTTTTCAGAAACTTAAAATAAAACACCAAAATAATACCCAAACATCATACAAACAGAAAACAGAACCAGAAATTGCAAACACCACCAACAACACATACATATCATTCTGGGATTTACAATTTCCATATTCAAGTGCTACAAATCTAAACTTTTCAGATTTGTGCTACCTCAAGCGATTACGATTTCAGGTTTCTAGTTTTTCAATTCCAATGCTGATCAATGACAATAAAAAATTTAATCAAATTGTAGGATTAAAATTCGGCTCTGATACTACTGTTGGGAAATCAGATCGAGATCTGATTCCGACAGTAGCGGAATAATTATGAAACTTTTTCGTAACTTTTAATTTTTCGAAAACCAAAATCTCTTTAATTCTATAATATGATTAACACAAATCATAATAAAGTGTAAACTTAATTCGTATCTTATTCTAAAACTTGATCTTAATCTTGTCGTATCTCTCAAACTGTTTTTAAAATCGATCCGTCTCAACCACAGTAACTGCACAAGCATCTGCCTTCTAACAGTATACATAGAATGAGCTGAGAGAACTCTGTAACTCTTGCAAAGAGGGTTAAGCAAGAAGTACTAGTTCCATTAGAGCTTTGTACTAGCTCCATTAGAGCTTAACCCAATTTATAATAAGTTTTGGACATTTTAGTAACTTAATTGAAATTAAAATTTAATTTCAATTAAACTTTGATTAGAATTACAAACAATTCTAATTAAATACCAACTATGCCCAAATTAGATCAATATCTCATATTGATTCTTATTTATTAAATATCTCATTGTTTAGTCCAATTCATATAGGTATTTAGGTCATATTTGCATTCATTTTGCCTATTCATTCATTCATTTTAGTAGCATTTTTAGGTTAATTTATTTATTTTCATTGAGTTTATTATTGATTTTATTTTTCTGGTTTCTTTGTGGAAAGCATGAAGTTTGGCTTTAAAATTAGACCTAAGAAGTTGCCACATCAGCAGCTAATTTGGGAGATATAAATACACCTTTCTTATTACTTGGAGGGGGGATCTAATGTACGGGAGGTGAACAAGAAGAAAAAGGAGGTAGATTGGAGAAAGGAAGAAAAACACGCAGGAAAGAAGCAGAACCAAGACAAAAGTGACGTTGTAGCTGCGAGACCTATTCCAGACCTGGGTTTTTTTAGTTTACACCCAAGTCTCACCTAGGTTCTTCGTTCCTTAGTCCTTTAATGTCTATTCTCCTTGTTTTGATATTTATTTTGTTGAACATGAACATGAGTGAGTAGATTTCTTATTGTTTTAAAGATGGGATATAGTTTTCGAATTTCTACATGATTTGATTCTGGATTTTATTCAATAAAATTGAATCGTGGCTATTGATTCTTGTTTTGAGTATTATTGTGCTTGTTATGTGTTAGGCCTCACATAATTTGTGTCGAAATTATCGGTTGAAGAACTTAAAGGTAAAAATCGGTAGTGGAAAACCAAAATTAAGAACTTGTAGGTTTAGACCTAGATATAGGCAAAAATCGGTGAGAGGAATTACCAACTAGATAAAACTCTTTTCATGAGTCACGATAATCGGGATTGATTTTAACTACGATACTTCTTTGACATCTTGATAGAGAATGATAGATAATTTAGATTTAGTTTCCTTCAAAGTCCACTGATCAAGATTATTGAATAAACCAGAAGAGAATAATTAGGAGTCGATCACGAAACCAAATTTGAAACCTGCGTTTTACATATCTGATTTATTCCTTACAGACTTATACTGCATAAGTTGCGTGGTTATTCTGTTTGCTTTAAGAATAGTTTTAGCAATTCGTTTATTAATTAATTTCTCAATAATCAACATTTAAGTGATCAACCCAAATAATTGAATGATTTTAGCCTAGTAATTGTTTAGTAACTCCCTGTGGATCGATACTCATACTTCCCTATTTACTCCTGTGACCCATACTTGCGGGGCTTCGGACACTCATATTTAATCATAAAGTTTCTCAAACTTTACAATCAAGTTCAACTTGATTAAAATAACTTTGCTTTCTTCAACCTATTCAATATGTGAGACTCATTAGATTTCCAAACATGTTGGCAATGATTACAAATTATAACTTTAATTTATAATTAGAATTAGATAGATTAAACCTCCTTTTAATTTATCTTTAATTCTCCAATTAAACAATTTATAATCATAGATTAAGATTGGCGTCTAGCAACGCATAATGACTACCCAAATATTTAGGAATGTCAAAGTGGTTTTGACTAACCTTTCCGTGCATTATTATTCATATCATTCAATCCTTTTATCATATAATGTTCCGATTAGAAATAGAACATAGA
>JAOTJB010324102.1:0-14062 GCA_027123815.1 Erythroxylum minutifolium | reverse complement strand
TTGCTAGTGGAGTTGCCTAGCGACCTTGCCAATGGGATGTTTTGCCCACCGAAGGTGTGCCAACGGTTTGTTTTACCAGTCGAAGGTGTACCAACGAAGGTGTACCAACAAAAGTGTCCAACCGACTATTTTGGCCACTGAAGATGCTTGGCGAGGTGCCAATAGGTTATGTTCCCCACTGATGGTGTGCCAATGGGTTGTTCTACCACCGAACGTACCTAGATAACGTGCCAATGAGTTGTTATGTCAATCAAGGATCCCTAATGATCATGCCAATAGACTACTTTGCCCACTGAGGGTGTGCCAATGGACAGTTTTGCCTAGTTAAGGTGTGCAACGGGTTGTTTTTCCCACTGAAGGCACCCAACGAACTATTTCCCACTGAAAGTGGTTAGTAATTGTGCCAACGGGCTATTTTGCCCACTGAAGGTGCCTAGTGATTGTGCCAATGGGCTACTTTGCCCACCAAAGCTATGCCATCAGGCTGTGTTTCCCATCGAAGGTGCTTGATGGGTTATTTTTTCCACAGAAGGTGCCTAACAAATGTTTCTACGGGTTATTTTCCCATCGAAGGCACGTAACAACTGTGCCAATGTGCTATTTTTCCCACCGAAGGTGTGCCAATAGGCTATGTTTACAACCGACGCTGCCCAATAGGCTATTTTTTCCACCAAAGGTGCATAGTGACTATGCCAATGGGTTGTTTTGTCCACAGAAGGTGTGCCAATGGGCTGTTTTGTCTACTAAAGGTGTGCTAACGAGTTATGTTTCCCACTAAAGATATCCAACGGGAAGTTTTTACCGTTTAAGGTGCCTAATGACTATGCTAATATGGTGTTTTGCCCACTTAAGGTGTGATAATGAGCTATTTTGCCTACCAAAGGAATGCCAACGAGCTATTTTTCCCATCGAAGATGTCCAACTGACTGTTTTGCCTGCTGAAGATGTGTGGCGAGGTGCCAACAGGCTGTTTTTCACACCAAAGGTTCCTACTTGACTATTTTTCCCACCAAAGATGCTTAGTGACTATGCCAACGAGCTATGTTGCCCACCGGAGTGTGCCAAAGGGCTATTTTTC
Source organism: Erythroxylum minutifolium (assembly GCA_027123815.1). Taxonomy (NCBI): domain Eukaryota; kingdom Viridiplantae; phylum Streptophyta; class Magnoliopsida; order Malpighiales; family Erythroxylaceae; genus Erythroxylum; species Erythroxylum minutifolium. The sequence goes on along the minus strand of JAOTJB010324102.1, from coordinate 12,984 downwards.
CCACCGGAGTGTGCCAAAGGGCTATTTTTCCCACCAAAGGCATGCGAACGGGCTTTTTACCCACCAAAAGTGACTAGTGAATGTACAAATGGGCAAAGTTTCCCATCAAAGGAGCCTAGCGAACATGCCAAGGAGTTATTTTTCCCACTGAAGGTGTCTAACGACTGTGCCAACATGATGTTTTTCCCATTGAAGTTGTCCCAATGGGCTATGTTTCCCATCGATGCTACCTAATGGGTTGTTTTTCCTACAGAAAGTGTGCCAATAGGCTATTTTGTTCACCGAAGGCGTGCTAACTAGATGTTTTGTCTATCGAACGTATGCCACAGGTTATGTTTCCGACCGAAGATGTCCAACGGGTAGTTTTTTACCACTGATGGTGCCTAGCGACCATACCAACGGGCTATTTTGCCCACCAAAGGCGTGCCAACGGGCTGTTTTGCCAACTGGCTATTTTGCCCACTCAAGGTGCCTAGCGATTGTGCTAATGTGCTGTTTTTCCGGCCAAAGCTATGCCCTCGAGCTGTGTTCCCCACCGAAGGTGCCTAATGGGCTATTTCTCCCACCGAAGGTGCTTAGAGAACGTGCCAATGAGCTGTTTTTCCCAACGAAGGTGCCTAACTAACTATTTTTCCTAACGAAGGAAGATGCCTAGCGAGGTGCCAACAGGCTGTGTTGCCCACCAAAAGTGTGTCAATCGGTTGTTTTTCTCATTAAAGATGCCTAGAGAATGTGCCAACGGGTTGTTATATTGACCGAAGATGCCTAATGATCATGCCATTAGGCTGCTTTACCCATCGAAGGTACGCCAACGGGTAGTTTTGCCCACCAAAGGCTTTCCAACGAGTTGTTTTTCCCATCGAAGATGCCCAACTGATTGTTTTGCCTGCCAGAGAAGCCTAGTGAGGTGCCAATAGGTTAGGTTGCCCATCAAAGGTGTGCCAATGGGTCATTTTTCCCACCAAAGGTGCCTAGCGAATGTACCAATGGTTGTTTTGCCCACCAAAGGTGCCTAATGACCTTACCAATGTGTTGTTTTGCCTAACGAAGGTGTGCCAACGAGCTGTTTTGCTTACTGAAGGTGTTCCAACGAGCTATTTTTCAAATTGAAGGTGCCCAACTGACTGTTTTGTCCATCGAAGATGCCTGGTGAGGTGTCAACAGATTGTTTTGTCCACCGAAGGTGTGCCAATGAGCTATTTTTCTCATCAAAGATGTCTAAAGAATGTGCCAACGGGATGTTATGTCGACCGAAGATCTATAATGATCATGCCAACGGGTTGTTTACCCATCGATGGTGTGCCAACAGGTGGTTTTACCTACTAGAAGGTGTGCCAACGGGTTGTTTTTCCCACTTAATGCACCCAACGGATTATTTTTCCTACCAATAATGCCTAAGAGCTGTGCCAACAGGCTATTTTACGCACTGAAGCTGCCTTGTGATTATTGCAACATGTTGTTTTGCCCACCGAAGCTGAGCCATGGCACTGTGCTTCCCACCGAAGCTACCCAATGAACTATTTTTCCCACCGAAGGAGCCCAGGGAATATGTCGAATCCGCCCAATGGGCTATTTTTCCCACCAAAGGTGTATAGTGACTGTGCCAATGGGCTGTTTTGTCCACAAGAAGTGTGCTAACGGGCTATTTTGCTTACCAAAGGTGTGCCAACGGACTATTTTTCCCACTGAAGGTGCTGATTGGCTATTTTTCCTATCAAAGGCGCCTGACGATTGTGCCAATATGCTATTTTTCCAACCAAAGGTGTGCCAACGGGCTATGTTTACCACCAATGCTGCCTAACGAGCTGTTATTCCCACCGAAGGTACCTAGTGATCGTGCCAACTAGATGTTTTTCCCATCGAAGGTGATCCAAGGGGCTATTTTTCCCACCGAAGGTGCCTAACGAACATGCCAAGGGCTTGTGTTGCCCACCAAAGGTACCTAATGACTGCGTCAATGTGATGGTTTATCCACCGAAGGTGTGCCAACAGGCTGTTTTGCCTACTGAAGGTGTGCCAATGGTTTTTTTCCCACCGAAGGTCTGCCAATAGGTTGTGTTTCCCACGGAAGGTGCCGAACGGGATATTTTTCCCACCGAAGCTGCTTGGAGACTATGTCAATAGTTTGTTTTGCCCACCAAAGGTACCTAGCAACCATGCCAACGTTCATTTTTTGCACCAAAGGTGTGCCAATAGGTTGCTTTTTCCTACCAAAGATACCTAGCGAATGTGCCAACGTGCTGTTTTGCCCACCGAAGGAGTTCCAAAGGGTTATTTTTCCCACCAAAGGTGTGCCAACAGACTATTTTTCTAACAGAAGGTGCCCTACGAATTGTTTTGTTCATCGAAGATGCCTGGCAACTATGCCAACGGGCTATTTTGCCCTCAAAAGGTGAGCCAACGGGTAGTTTTCCCATTGAAGGTGTGCCAACGAGCTGTTTTTCCCACCGTAGATGCCTAGCGACTGTGCCTACGGTTTATTTTTCCCACCGAAGGTGCTTAGCAACCATGCTAATATGTTATTTTTCCTACCAAAGGTATGCCAATACTTTGTTTTTTTCATCAAAAATACCTAGCGAACTTGCCATTGGGTTGTTTTGCCCATGGAAGGTGTTGCAACGAGCTATTTTACCTACCAAAGGTGTGTGAACGGGTTATTTTTCCCACCAAAGATACCCTATAGACTGTTTTGCCTACCAAAGGTTCCTAGCGATCATGCCAATAGGCTATTTTGCTTAACGAAGGACCCTAAGTACCATGCCAACGTGTTGTTTTTCCCACTAAAATTATGCCAATAGGTTGTTTTCCCTACCAAAGGTGCCTAGCGACTGTGCTAATAGATTGTTTTGGCCATCAAAGGTGCCTAGCGACCATGCCAACGAGTTTTTTTGCCAATCGAAGGTGTACCGATAGGTGCTGTTTCCTACTGAAGGTGCCCAACAGGCTGTTTTCCCACAGAAGGCACCTGACGACTGTGCCAACGGTCTATTTTGCCCATCGAAGATGTGCCAACATGCTATTTTTGCCACCAAAGGTGTGCCAACGGGTTGTTTTCCTACCGAATATACCTAGCGAACGTGTCAACGTGTTGTTTTGCCCACCAATGGTATTCCAACGAGCTGTTTTCCTATCAAAGGTGTCACAACGGGCTATGTTTTCACTTAAGGTGCTCAACTGGTTGTTTTTCCCACTGAAGGTGCCTAGCAACCGTGCCAATGGACTGTTTCAATGGGCTATTTTTCCCACCAAACGATGCCTAACGAATGTGCCAACGGACTATTTTGCCTATCGAAGGTTTGCCAACGGGCTGTTTTTCCCATCGAAGTATCCTAATTGATTGATTTGCCCACCGAAGATGCCTGGCACCTGTGCCAATGAGCTATGTTGCCCACCAAAATTGTGCTTTACGACCATGCCAATGTGGTATTTTTCCCACCGAAAGTGTGCCAACCGGCTATTTTTCCCACCGAAGATGTGCCAACCAGCTATTTTTCCCACCGAAGGTGCTTAACAAATGTGCCAATAGGCTATTTTTCCCATCAAAGGCACCTAGTGATCCTACCAACGGGCTGTTTTATCCCCCAAAGGTGTGCTAATGCACTATTTTACCTATCGAAGGTGTGCAATCTCGTTGTTTTTCCTACCGAAGGTGCCCAATGGATTGTTTTTCCCAACAAAGGTTCCCAGTGAACGTACCAACAAGTTGTTTTGCCCATTAAACGTGCCTAGTGACCTTGCCTACAGGCTATTGCCAAAGGTGTGTGAACGAGAAGTTTTGCCTACGAAAGGTTTGCCAATGGGCTGTTTTCCACATCGAAGGTGCCCAATAGGCCATTTTTACCTATGGAGGTGCCTAACAACCATGCCAACGTGCTGTTTTTCCCACTAAAGGTGCCTAGCGACCATGCCAATGAGTTGTTTTTCCCACCAAAGGTGTGTCAACAGGTTTTCCTTCCATCCGAAGGTACCCAATAGGCTTTTTTTCCTATCAAAAGTTCCTGGCGACCGTGCTAATGGGTTATTTTCCCACCAAAGGTGTTTATCGACCTTGCCAACGTGCTCTTATTCCCATCGAAGCTATGTCAATAGGTTGTTTTTCCATCGAAGTTTCGTAGCAAACATCCCAATAGGATGTAATGGACACTGAAGGTGTTCCAATTGGCTATTTTACCCACCAAAGGTGTGCCAACATGTTGTTTTTGCCACTGAAGGCATGCTAACACGTTGTTTTTCCCACCGAATATACCATGCGAATGTGCCAACGTGTTGTTTTGCCCACCAATGGTGTTCCAACGAGCTATTTTCCTATTTAAGGTGTCACATCGGGCTATTTTTCCTACTGAAGGTGCCCTAAGGACTGTTTTGCGCACCGAATGTGCTTAGCAACTCTACCAACAGGCTGTGTTTACCATCGAAGGTGCTCAACAAGTTGTCTTTCCCACCAAACGTGCCTAGCAACCATGCCAATGGATAGTTCCAATGGGCTATCTTTCCTACCAAAAGATGTATACCGAATGTGCCAACGGACTGTTTTGTGTGCTAAAGGTGTGCCAACGGGCTTTTTTTTCCCACCGATGTATCCTAATTGACTGTTTCGCCCACCTAAGATGCCTAGCGACCGTGCCGATGGGCTGTGTTGCCCACCAAAATTGTGCTTTATGACCATGCCAACGTGGTGTTTTTCCCATCAAAAGTGTGCCAACTGGCTATTTGTCCCACCGAAGGTGCACCAACGGGCTATTTTTCCTATCGAAGGTGCTTAACAAATGTGCCAATAGGCTATTTTCCCATCAAAGTCATGTAGTGATCCTACCAACAGGTTGTTTTTTCCGCCAAAGGTGTACCAATGCATTGTTTTGCCTATCGAAGGTGTGTAATCGCATTGTTTTTCCTACCGAAGGTGCCCAACGGACTATTTTTCCCACCAAAGGTGCCAATTGAATGTGTCAACAGGTTGTTTTTTCGATCAAAGATGTCTAATGACCTTGTCGGCAGCCTATTACCAAAGGTGTGCCAACGGGCAATTTTGCCTACGAAAGGTTTACCAATGGGCTATTTTTCACATCAAAGGTGCCCAACGGACCGTTTTTACCTACGAAGGTGCCTACCAGTGAGTTGTTTTACCAATCGAAGGTGTGCCAACGAGTTTTCTTTTCATCCCAAGGTGCCCAATGGGTTATTTTTCCTATTAAAAAGTGCCTCGCGACCATGCCAATGGGTTATTTTGCCGACCAAAGGTGCCTAACGACCTTGGCAACATGCTGTTATTCCCATCGAAGCTGTGTCAATGGGGTGTTTCCAACGACAGTCCGTAGTAAACATCCCAAAGGGTTGTCTTGCGCACTGAAGGTTTTCTAACAGGCTATTTTGCCAATCAAAGTTGTACTAACATGCTGTTTTTCCCAACAAAGGTGCCCTATGAACGGTTTTGCTCATTGAAGGTGCCGAACGACCATGCCAATGTGTAGTTTTGCCAACTGAAGGTGTGCAAACATGCTTTTTCCCACAAAAGATGCCCAATGTACTATTTTGCCCACCACAGGTGCCTTGCGACTGTACCAACGGGCTATTTGCCTCACCAAGACGTGCCAACGGGCTATGTTTCCCACCAAAGGTGCCTAGCTAGCTATTTTTCCCACCGAAAGTGGCTAGCGACCATGACAACGGACTATTTTTCCCACCAAAGGTGTGCCAACAGATTGTTTTCCCTGCCGAAGGTGCCTAGTGAACGTGTTGACGTGCTATTTTTCCAATCAAAGGCACCTGAAGACTATGCCAATATGCTATTTTTCCAACCAAAGGTGTACCAACGAGCTGTGTTTCCCACCGACGCTACCCAACGGGTTGTTTTCCCACCGAAGATGCCTAATGACTATGCCAATGGGTTGTTTTTCCTACCGGCGGTGTTCCAATGGGCTATTTTTCCCACCAAAGTTGCCTATTGAATGTGCCAACGGGTTGTTTTGCCCACTGAAGGTGCCTAATGACCTTGCCAATATGCTATTTTGCCTACTGAAGTTGTGTTAACGAATTTTTTTCCGAAGGTGCCCAACGGGTAGTTTTGCCCATCGAAGTTATGCCAACAGGTTGTCTTTCGTGCCAAAAGTGCCTAACGAGTTGTTTTTCCCATCGAAGGTGCCTGGAGACTATACCAACGGTCTATTTTTCCCACTAAATGTTCCTGGCAATAATGCCAATATGTTGTTTTTCATGCCGAAGGTGTGCCAACAGGTTGTTTTCCCACAGAAGATACCTAGCGAACATTCCAAAATACTATTTTTCCCACAAAAGGTCCAATGTGTTGCTTACCCTACTGAAGGTGCCCTAGAGATTGTTTTATCCACCGAAGCTACCTAGCGATTGTGTCAACGGGTTATTTTGCCCATCAAAGGTGTGCTAATGGGCAGTTTTGGCCACCAAAGGTTTGTTAATAGGCTATTTTTTGCACTAAAGGTGCCTGGAGACTGTGCCAATGGTCTATCTTACCCACCGAAGGTGTGCCAACAGGCTATTTTTTCAGTCGAGGATACCTAATGTGAACATGCCAACGGGCTATTTTGCCCATCAAAGGAGTTCGAATAGGTTGTTTTGCCTACCAAAGATCTACCAACGGGTTGTCTTTTCCACCAAAGGTACCCTACAAATTGTTTTTCCCACCGAAGGTGCCTAGCAATTATACCAACGGGCTATTTCCCCTTCAAATGTGTGTCAACAGGCTGTTTTGCCCACCAAAGGTATCCCAACAGGCTGTTTTTCCCACTGAAGGTTCCTACCTGACTGTTTTGCCCATCGACGATGCCTAGCGACCGTGTCAACGGACTGTGTTGCCCATCGATGTTATGCAAATGGTTTTTCCCATAAAAGGTGCCTAACAAATGTGACAAGGACTATTTTTCCCATCGAAGGCGCCTATTGTGCCAATGTGCTGTTCTTACCGTTGAAGGTGTGTCAACGAGTTATGTTTCCCACCGATGCTACCCAACTGGCTATTTTTCACATCAAAAGTGCCTAGTGACCATGCCAACGGGCTATTTTGTCCATAGAAGGTGTGCCAGCGGCCTATTTTGTCTACTAAAGCTGTGCCAATGGGCTGTATTTCCTATTGAAGGTGCCCAACGGGTAGTTTTTCTCGATGAAGTTGCCTAGCAATGGCGTCAATGGGATGTTTTGTCCACCGAAGGCCTGCTAACGGTCTATTTTGCCTGTCAAAGGTGTGCCAATGAGTTGTTTTTCCCAATGACCCAACTGATTGTTTTGCCTGTCGAAGATACCTAGCAAGGTGCCAACAGGCTGTGTTGCCCACCGAAGGTGTGCTAATAGGGTATTCTCCCACCAAAGGTGCCTAGAGAATGTGCCAACAGGTTGTTATGCTGATCGAAGATCCCTAATGATGATGCCACTGGGCTATTTTGCCTACTGAAGGTGTCCCAATGGGCGGTTTTGCTTATAAAAGGTGTGCAAATGGATTGTTTTTCCAGCCGAAGGCACCCAACGAACTGTTTTCCCACCAAAAGTGCTTAGTGAATGTGCCAATGGGCTATTTTGCCCACTGAAGGTGCCTAGCAATTGTGCCAATAGGCTGTTTTGCCAACCAAAGTTGTGCCACCGGGATGTTTTTCCCACCAAAGGTGCCCAATGTGTTATTTTTCCCACAAAAGGTGCCTAGTGAACGTGCCGACTGGCTATTTTCCCATCTAAGGCACCTAACAACCATGCCAATGTGCTATCTTTCCCAAAGAAGGTGTGCCAAAGGGATATGTTTGCCATCGATGCCAACCAATGGGTTATTTTTCCCACCAAAAGTGCATAGTGACTGTGTCAACGGGCTATTTTATCTACTAAAGGTTTGCCAACAGGCCATTTTGTCTGCAGAAGGTGTGCCAATGGTCTGTTTTGTCTACCAAAGTTGTTCTAACGAGCTATGTTTCCCACTGAAGGTGTTCAACAGGTAGTTTTTACTACTAAAGGTGCCCAGCAACCATGCCAACGGGATGTTTTACCCACTAAAGGTCTATTAACGAGTTGTTTTGCCTACCAAAAGAGTGCCAACAAGTTATATTTCCCATCGAAGGTGCCCAATTGATTGTTTCACCCACCGAAGATATGTGGTAAGGTGCCAACAGGCTATTTTTCCCACCGAAGGTTGCTAACTTAATGTTTTGCCCACCAAAGATTCCTAGTGACTGTGCCAACGAGCTGTATTGCCCACCAGAGTGTGAAAAAATGTTGTTTTTCCACCAAAATTGCACCAACTGGCCATTTTCCCATCAAAGATGCCTCGCGAACGTGCCAATCGGTTATTTTCCCGTCGAAGGTGCTGAGCTAACATGCCAACGGGCTATTTTTCCCATCGAATGTGCCAACGTGATGTTTTCCCCACTGAGCTTATCCCAACGGGGTATGTTTCCCTCCGATACTGCATAGCGGGCTGTTTTTCCCACCAAAGGCGTGCCAACGGACTTTTTTGTCCACTAAAGGTGTGCCAACGGGATGATTTACGTACTGAAGGTGTGCCAACGGGTTGTCTTTACCGTCAAAGGTGCCTAACTGGTAATTTTTCCCACTGCTGGTGCCTACCGGCCATGCTAATGGGCTATTTTGCCACCAAAGGTCTACCAATGGGTTGTTTTACCTAACGAAAGCTTATCAATGACCTATTTTGCTAACTGAAGATGCCTAGCGAATGTACCAACGAACTATTTTGCCTACCAAAGCTGTGCCATCAGGCTGTGTTATCCACCAAAGGTGCCCAATGGCCTTTTTTCCCACCGAAGGTGCCTAGCAAATGTGTTGATGGGCTATTTTTCCCATCGAAGGTGCCTGATGACAATGCCAATGTTCTGTTTTTTCCACCGAAGGTGTGTCAACTGGCTATTTTTCCCACCAAAGGTGCATAGTGACTGTGCCAACAGGGTGTTTTGTCCACAGAAGGTGTACCAACGGGTTGTTTTTTCTGCCAAAGGTATGCCAACGAGCTATGTTTCCCTATGAAGGTGTGCAACATGCAATTTATCCCACTGAACGTGCCCAGCGACCGTGCCAATGGGATGTTTTGCAGACCAAAGGCCTGGTAATGAGTTGTTTTGTTTACCAATGGTTTGTCAACGAGTTGTTTTTCCCGTTTAAGGTACCCAGCTTACTGTTTTGACCACTGAAGATGCGTCGAGAGGTGCCAACAGGATGTTTTTCCCACTAAAGGTTCCTAACTGACTGTTTCTCCCACCAAAGATGCCTAGTGACTGTGCCAATGGGCTGTGTTGCCCACCAAAGCATGTCAAAGGGCTATTTTCCCATCAAAGGTGTGCCTATAGGTTGTTTTCCTACCAAAGGTGCCGAGCGAATGTGCCAATGGGCCATTTTTCCCATTTAAGGATGCTAATGAACATACCAACGGGCTATTTTTCCCAGCAATGGTGTCTAACGACAGTGCTAGCATGATGTTTTTCCCACCAAAGTTATCCCAACGGGCTATGTTTCCCACCGATGTTACCCAATGGACTATTTTTGCTACCAAAGGTGTGCCAACCAACTGTTTTGTCAACCACATGTGTGCAAACGGGATGTTTTGTTGATCGAAGGTGTGCCAATGGGTTGTGTTTCCCACAGAAGGTTCCCAACAAATAGTTTTTCTCACTGAAGGTGCCCAGCGACTGTGCCAATGGGTTGCTTTGCCCACCAAATGTGTGCCAGCAGGCTATTTTACCCACCAAAGGTTTGCCCAAAGGCTATTTTTCTTACTAAAGGTTCCTGGAAAATGTGTCAACAATCTATTTTGCCCACTAAGGGTGCCTAGCGACTGTGCCAATAGGCTATTTGGCCTTCCAAAAGTGTGTCAACAGACCGTTTTGCCCACAAAAGGTTTTCCAACAGGTTGTTTTTCCCATCGAAAGTTCCTAACTGACTGTTTTGCCCGTCAAAGATGCCTAGCTACTGTGCCAATAGGCTGTTTTGTCCACCAAAGGCATGCCAATGGGTTGTTTTTCTCACAAAAGGTGCTTTACTGACTGTTTACTGACTAAAGATGCCTTGCGAGGTGCCAACAGGCTGTGTTTCCCACCGAAGGTGTGTGAACAGGATGTTTTACACACCAAAGGCGTGTCAACAGGTTGTTTTGCTGACGAACGGTGAGCCAACGAGCTGTTTTTCCCACCAAAGGTGTCCAACAGACTATTTTGCCCCTAAAATATGCCTAGCAAAGTGCCAAGAGGTTGTGTTCCCACCAATGGTGTGTCAATGGGCTGTTTTTCCTCCAAAGGTGTTTAGAGAATGTCCCAACAGGTTGTTTTTTCGATCGAAGATGCCTAATGATCATGTCAATTGGCTGTTTTGCCCACTGAAGGTGTCCCAAATTGTAGTTTTTGCTTATCGAAGGTGTGCCAATGGGTTGTTTTCCCACCGAAGGCACCCAATGAACTATTTTTCCCACCGAAAGTGCCTAGCGACTGTGCCAACGGACTATTTTACCCACTGAATGTGCCTAGCAGTTGTGCCAATGGGTTGTTTTGCCAACCAAAGCTGTGGCAATGGGCTGTTTTTCCCACCGAAGATGCCCAACGTGTTATTTTTCCCATAGAACGTGCAGATCAAATGTGCTGACGGGTTATTTTTCCCATCGAAGGCACCTAACAACCATGCCAATGTGCTATTTTTCCCACTAAAAGTGTGCCAATAGGCTATGTTAGTCATCGACGCTGCCCAACAAACTATTTTTCCCACAAAAGGTGCATAGTCACTGTGCCAACGGGTTGTTTTGTCCATAGAAGGTGTGCCAATAGGCTGTTTTATCTACCAAAGGTGTGTCAACGAGCTATGTTTCCCACTGAAGGTGTCCAACGGGTAGTTTTTACCACTGAAGTTGCTGAGAAATGTTTTAGCCACCAAAGGTTTGTTAACAAGCTATTTTGCCTACCAAAGGAGTGCCAATGAGCTATTTTTCCCGTCGAAGGTGCCCAACTGACTGTTTTGCCTATCAAAGATGTGTGGTGAGGTGCGAATAGGCTCTTTTTCCCATTGAAGGCTCCTAACTGAATGTTTTGCCCACCGAAGATGCTTAGTAACTGTGCCAATGAACTGTGTTGTCCACTGGAGTGTGTCAAAGTGTTTTTTTTCCTGCCAAAGGTGCCAATAGGATGTTTTTCCCACTAAAGGTTCCTAACTGACTGTTTCTCCCACCAAAGATGCCTAGTGACTGTGCCAATGGGTAGTGTTGCCCACCAGAGCATGCCAAAGGGCTATTTTCCCATCAAAGGTGTGCCAATAGGTTGTTTTCCTACCGAAGGTGCCTAGAGAATGTGCCAATAGGCCATTTTCCCATTTAAGGCTCCTAATGAATGTACCAACGGGCTATTTTTCCCACCAACGGTGCCTAACGACAGTGCTGGCATGATGTTTCTCCCACCGAAGTTATCCCAACGGGCTATGTTTCCCACTGATGCTACCCAATGGGCTATTTCTGCCACCAAAGGTGTGCCAACTGGCTATTTTGTCCACCACAGGTGTGCAAACAGGATGTTTTGTCTACCGAAGGTGTGCCAACAGGTTGTGTTTCCCACAGAAGGTTCCCAACAAATAGTTTTTCCCACTAAAGGTCCCCAGAAATTGTGCCAATAGGTTGCTTTGCCCACTACATGTGTGCCAACAGGCTATTTTACCCACCAAAGGTTTCCCAAAAGGCTGTTTTTCCTACCAAAGGTGCCTGTAAAATGTTCCAACAATCTATTTTACCTACTAAAGGTGCCTAGCGATCGTGCCAATGGGTTACTTTGCCTTCCAAAGGTGTGCCAACGGACTATTTTGCCCACAAAAGGTTTGCCAACAAGTTGTTTTTCCCATCCAAAGTTCCTAACTGACTGTTTTGCCCGTCGAAGATGCCTAGCGACCGTGCCACTAGGCTGTGCTGTCCACCAAAGGCATGCCAATAGGCTATTTTTCCCACCAAAAGTGCCTTACTGACTGTTTGCTGGCCAAAGATGCCTTGCGAGCTGCCAACAGGCTATGTTGCCCACCAAAGGTACGAACAGGATGTTTTACACACCAAAGGCGTGTCAACAGGTTGTTTTGCTGACCAACGGTGAGCCAACGAGCTGTTTTTCCTATCAAAGGTGCCCAACAGACTATTTTGCCCCAAACGATGCCTAGCAAGGTGCCAAGAGGCTGTGTTCCCACCAAAGGTGTGTCAATGGGCTGTTTTTCTTCCGAAGGTGTTTAGAGATTGTCCCAACAGGTTGTTATGTCAATTGAAGATGCCTAATGATCATGTCACTTAGCTATTTTGCCCACTGAAGGTGTCCCAAAGGGCAGTTTTGCTTATCGAAGATGTTCCAATGGGTTGTTTTCCCACCGAAGGCACCCAACAAACTATTTTTCCCACAGAAAGCGCTTAGCGACTATGCCAACGGACTATTTTGCCCACTGAATGTGTCTAGCAGTTGTGCCAACAAGCTGTTTTGCCCATCAAAGCTATGGCACTGGGCTGTTTTTCCCACCGAAGGTGCCCAATGTGTTATTTTTCCTGCAGAATGTGCCTATCGAATTTACTGACGGGCTATTTTTCCCATCGAAGGCACCTAACGACCATGCCAATGTGCTATTTTTCCTACTGAAAGTGTGCCAATAGGCTATATTTGCCATGAACGCTGCCCAACAGACTATTTTTCCCACAAAAGGTGCATAGTGACTGTGCCAACGGGTTGTTTTGTCCATAGAAGGTGTGCCAACGGGCTGTTTTGTCTACCAAAGGTGTGTCAACGAGTTGTGTTTCCCACTAAAGGTGTCCAACAAGTAGTTTTTACCACTGAAGTTGCCCAGTCACCCTGCCAATGAAATGTTTTAGCCATCAAAGATCTCTTAACGGGCTATTTTGCCTACCAAAGGAGTGCCAATGAGCTATTTTTCCCATCGAAGGTGAAACACCCCAACTCCCGCTGAACTCGAACCCGATATCGACAGTGATACCCGAATTCGTGCCCCGCGAGGGTGGCGTGT
>JAOTJB010324063.1:0-26733 GCA_027123815.1 Erythroxylum minutifolium | reverse complement strand
GTAGATCGTGTTGGCGAGAGAGGTCATGGCTCACAGGTCGGTCAGCTGGGACTTTTGGGATGACCTAGATAGATTTGCTATTTTTTCCTCTTTCATGTAGCAGTTTGTACTAGGCTTTTGGATTTTTGTACAGACAGTTTGGATTTTTGTACAGACTGTACAGGATGATAGATGTATAAACTCTTGTTTTGATGAAATGAAATGAGGAAAATTTTGGTTTCAAAAACATTAGGATTTTTATACGAACGTTTTATTATGATGCCATGTGAAGTGTTTGTAGTGATTGATCGTAGCTCACTCTTATCGTAGGATATGTACCGGAATGACCTGCAGGTGTCCCGGTGTGTACCCTGCGGTAAAGGGCCGCTACATTGCTGCCTAATATAGTGTCGTTGAGGTAGAGTACTTGCTTCACTTAACTTATAAGAACAAAAGGGTCATTATCATACCATACATTATTAACATTGATGCTAGTAATATTGCCATTCACTTTTCTATTACCAAGATTAAACCATTTGCACTTAAATAGAACAACTTTTTTTATCCTTGATGTAATGCAACTCTATTATTTCTGAGATGACATTGCAACAGTCAATAAAATCTATGTCATGACATCCCTTAACAATAACCCCACAATTTTGGCTTCTAAGTCGAGTGTCTCGATTTTGTATATGAAATCTAACTGCATTAATAATGCAACTTGTATATTTTTAGCACATATATAAGGCCCATATGCCAAAGCATATAATGTTGTTGTTACCTCTTACATGTTACAGTTATGTAACTGTATCATCTGTAAAACAAAATATAATTAGAAGTTAATCTAAAATATACATTTCCATAAGTTCATAATATTCCATCAATAATATTCTTCAAGATCTTTACTACCCTTCCAAAATATAGCACAATCATACTTACAAGCATGTATTGATATATATCCTAATCCTAGGTCCCTTAACAATTTCTTTACTTTATAGTAAGGTTTCAACAATTTTTGTCCAACAGGTAATGTATCATTGAGCAAGTCAATTGACATGTCAAAAGATTTATTACTCCATTTATTATAGATGTTCGAATGCAACAACTTGACAACAAAAGATAGTTGCAAGAATTTTGAGCACCCTGGATATAATTCTTCTTGAGCAACTTTCAATAACTTCCTATTATCTTATATAATGCTACAAATTATGTTAGGTAACTCAGTTTCATTCATAGTCTCCATATAATTCCCATAATCCTCTAGAATCTCGCCATTCCTATCATAACCAACGTCATTAATATCACAATCTTCGCCATCTATATATGTTGTTACTATCATCAACAATTGTATCAACACTTCTACTACAACTTGCTCCGGAATGTTGACATACTAAATTTGAATTCAAACAAACAATACGATGCGCTAGACTAGTAGAATATTTCACTGATAAGCCTCATTAGAGATGCCTCATGCATTTCTAACCTATATACCATCCTAGTGATTTATAATAAATAAAATCTTGCATAATTATAGGTGGATTTCTTATATTACTAGTTCAAAATTATGAATTATAATTGACATATTATATTTGAAATCACAACATAACTAAGGTGTGTGGCATTGTTAGCCCACATGAATTGAGAAAGTGTCTTCTTGTTGTGACTCCTAGGCTCATGGAATATTGCATTGATAAGCCTCATCAAAGTTACATCATGGGTTTTTAGCCTATATACCATCTTAGCAGTTTATAAAACACATCATCCATAAAAGATCAAACTCATTCCACAAGCAGTAAATGCTTATGTAATTTATACATCTAGTCATCAATGATTATAATAATATTCCAATCAACAATACCCAAAGCCAACACCCTCCTTCCATTCCTATTAAAACCGAAACACAAATTATTATCTATTAAAGTAGAATATAAAAAATGAACAAAAGCTAGACAACTTACTTAGATGGACACACAATTAGAGATGACAGATGATGAACAATGAAGATCTAAATAACATAATCATAACTCATTAGAAGTTGACATAATAAGTTTTAATTAAAGCATGAACCCAACATAAAAGTCATCATGTACATGTAATTCCCCTTATCTATCACAATCGTATAAATTATTCAAGTATGAATACAATCTAAAGAAATTTAAGAACTAACTTGTGATTCAAGTGTGAATACAATCTAAAGAAATTCAAATGTGAATACAATCTCACATATGGCCAGTTCATGTAGACTAAATTAAACTTGGACTAAAAGAAGAAATGATAATATAATCATCTAAAGAAATTGAAAAACTAACTTGGTTAAAGTTAGGATTTGATGGTAAGTTATTATTTTTGATGTTGATTGAATTAAAGAGTGAACTCTTAAAGATTGGCATTATTTTTGTTTTTCCTATGAATGGATGTGAGTGGCATGTTGAACATTAAGGTTAATGTGATATAAAATAAGTTATTAGGTGTCTGTATAACTAACTAATTAGTTAATTAGGACATAATTACGTATGGGGGCATTTTAAGTTTAACGGTTACCTTTTCAATTAAAATACTCTTGATGTTAGGCACTACAATAAAGTAAACTTACATTTTGCTTAACATAAAGATGAAAACATAATTTTTATAATTTTGGTCTAAACTTTCTCTTTTTAAGTTAACTATCACCTATAATCGGTGGATAGATTTTTGTTTATATCCAAGACCAGTGTATTGGCAGCTAATGCTAGCATTCATATGCACATTTAAATTAGATGAGAAGTGAAATTTTTCGAAAGGGTGTATCTTTACACAAATTATGAATGGTCACAGTTATTATAAGTTTTCTAATAAAAACATAAACAAAAAAATCAAAAGAGAAATAACAAATTAACACTAAAAATTTGTTAGCGAGTTCAGCACATCTTGCCTATGTCTGCGAGCCCTTATTAAGCACACTTAGCTGAATACTTTCATTAACGATAATAGTTTTATACAAGGCCCTACTGAGCTGACTCACTCAACTCTCAACACTATTTCTTGTCCTCACAACCTATGAAAGTATTTCCACCCAATAATATGACCACCTCGTGCTAACCTCAATAAAGGATTTTTGGAATAATGTTCGATAGTAAAGACAATAATAAGATAACTCAAGTGACTGAAATAATAAAGAACACAAGTAAAGACACTTGAGAAAGAAACAACTTCCCTAATAATGTAGCCTCGTCAACGAAAGAATGGGAAGTAGTTCATCGAAAGATTTGTTGTGCAGCTTCAATATTGTCACTGGAGCATCCTATGCGCAGCAGTCATAAAATGTTTTAAATCAACAAACTTTTCATTACTGAAACATCATACATGAAGAAGTACAAAAACATCAAGGCTGTTGGAAGTTTTTTGCATAAAAACCACTATCATCAACAGCCTAAAAATCCCTCACAATAAACAAAAAATGCAGCTCCCCAATCTAGAAAAATCACCTACAAAATAAACATTTCTTCACCGAAACATTGCAGACAACAGAGCTTCACAATTCATGACAGCTATTGGAACTTTTCATACACAATAACTCATAACCAAAAACCCAAAATTACCATTTCATCGATAGTGAAAACAGCCAGCAAAGGAACATGCAAACATTAGGGGAAAAAATAGCTACTGAGACTCCCTAATCAATAATCAGGAAAACCTACAAAAATCATGCAAGAATAGAAAATGCAGCAGCAATATATGGATCAATAAATCAACGTATAATTGGAAAACTTAAAGACACCCCATGTCACGACTCAACCTGCTGGCACTTTTGGGTATCTTGATCCATCATAAGTGCAAATAGTTTGCTTCCATAAAAATAACAGTTTTGGGGTAGTTCTCTTTGAGTTAATAATTAGGCAACCAATAACAATACCAATCGAAGATGACCACTATCACGTAATTTAATAGACTCATTCCTTAATAGAAAGAGGCAATATCAAGAGCATAACTGCTCGAAAGTTACAAAGTGAATTCAATCTCAATTATGTTTGGAAAGCTGTGGAGATAGTAATGGTCCTACATCGTACCAAATGTAGCACAAAGGCCAGTTATAGGTTATGTACTCGCTGAGCTAAAAGAATCTCTTTTGATGGAGATGCCCTCAGGAGATGATAAAAGACAAAGAATACACTACATAATATCTTCACACAGATCTTATGATTTTTTCTCACCAAAAATGACAACCAATCAACCCACACATAACGGGAAACACAGTCAAATGACAGTTGAAATTTTCAAACCAAATATCATCCTTCCTAAGATAGCCATTATCCCAAAATAGGCTATACATTAAATCCCATCTTGATTTAAAATTATAATCTTTATCAAACTTATCTTAAAAGAGAACCACATAAATCCAACTAGGTCCAATTATCAAACAATATCCAAAATTAAATAAAAATATACAAGATATATATCTTAACAAGAAGAAAACTGCTTAGGATGATGAATCTGTAATACAATTGTAAATAGGGGAATCTATCATCACTTCAATTAAAACCAATTTGGAATTTAAGCATGGTTTTACACAAAGGAGTACGCGTGCACTATGCATCCGACTTGATTGAAGTTAATTAGGACTTCTCAAATATTGATTCCATAAATTAATGGCATATGGATATGCATTATACAATATTATTCACCCATCAACCTTAGCATTAATAAGATCATCCCTATTAGAACTTTCATCGAACACTTCATAAGCTTAAAAAATTCATCCCTAACAAATAACAAAATTGCTGTCTTTTTCCATTCTTCACCAACATGAACACATTCAAACACATAATGAACCCTCAATAGTCAAAATATACGCAGACAACCCAACCACTTCAAAAAAACTAACACACAGAAAAGCATTTAACAACAACAATGAAAGCCAAAAAAAACAATTGCAAAGCATTTACGACTAACCTCAACTGATGATTAATTGGAAACTCAGGAAGCAAACAATGGAAGAAGAAATGATGACCACAAATGATGGCGATAGAAGAAGAAAACCAATGGAACAAACAAAGAAGACAAAATCAAAAGGGGAGGGGGAAGTTATATTTTTTCATTTAAAAAGAAATAAAAATGAAGTTTTTTTTGTTGAAAAAATGACGTCATTTTCAACCATTGGCACCGATTTTCGGTACACTGCCTTTTAACGATGATCTCTAGAAGTCATTGCTAAAATGACATTACTATTATAATGATTTATGAATGTATAGATAATAGATAAATTTTCTCATATCTTACTTATGTAATATATTATTCTATTTAATCATAATCCTCTATTTATTATATATAAATTCAGTATTGTTATATAAAATTTATATATTATATATAATTTCGTAACCAAAGGTCAAGTCAAATGGTAATAGGACACCATTTGGTGATGGTTTTCTGAATTATCACCAAATGGTATATTTCTTCCAAATTAATAAAAAATGATGTCATTTTTTTAACAACAAATGACATCATAAAAAATGAAATCATTTTCTACTAGGTAATTAATACCAAAATGAAGCTCTTTTCATATTTCCCCTTATTCACCGTCAAAAAAGCATCGTCTCCTCTATTGTGGTCATCTCTTGTGTTGTGGTCATTACTGTCGAAGAAGCATCGTGTCCTTTATTGATACTATTCTCTTTTTCTGTTTTCAAGAACCCTCCTTGTCGTGTTCTGCTTATGGTGTATGGATTTTTGTTTGTGTTTGTGTTTGGAAGATGGTGAATTGTGTTTTTGTGTTGGATGTGCATGAGTTGACTTTTTTTTTCACCTTCCATGCTTGTTTAAGAAAAGCCTGGTAACTATTTCATGAAAAGTCTATTAGAAAATAAAGGCTACTTGTGCAAGGGATGTTTAGGTACATATTTACCATATGATTGTTTTTATACCAAATCTCTACCACTTATGGTATACACATGTATAAGTCAAAAATACTTTATTTGAATGTGTAACGAGGGTATGATTAGACATAAGAATTAAAAGAAAAATGATGAAAGCTAGAAATATTAGCAAGGTAGCTAAACATATATAGGTAACAAACGTATAAGTTGGAACCATGATATTTAATTCACTTGGGAATTGTTAATTGCTTAATATGAAGAAAAATGGAGCCACATTGAGTTTTCTTATTGCTACCTTTCTTATTTTTTCTTTTTTTGGTATTATTTTTATTAATAGATATGTGAATAAACAAAATAATTAGAACCATAACACAATAGGTAAAGATGTTTATATAGAGATTTTGGCTTGTAATATAGTTATAAAATAAAAGAAAAAGGTTATGGCTCAAAGGAGCTAACTAGGGATATAAAATTGGGGTAAGTTTTTAAGTTAAAGGTTGTAAAACAATGAAAGTCTTTTTTTTAGTTCTTATAGCCATTTTTATTCTTATATATGCATATGTAGATTAGGTCTTGAAATGTTCCAAGAAAGTTCTACAGAAGCATTCTAATATAAGACAATACACTTTAAAGGAAATACATATTTATTTGAATGTCTCAATCTTTTATGGCTTAAAATCTTTAAAAAAAATTTCAAATCACTTCAACTTTGTTTGATGCCTTATCATAGTTTATAAAAGTGCATAATGCTAGCTAATTTAACCATTCAACATATTTTTACTCTTATTCTTAAAAGACCAAATCTTTTAGCATACACACATTTCAATTTATTCATAATATATTTGATGAAACCATATAATGGACTAGTAGAATGTTGACATGCTGACTAGTTTTTGATGGTAGAAATGAACTCTACTGGGAGGAATATGACAAAGTTCTCCCTAATGAAGAACAAATCGATGCAAACAAACCTCCTCATTAAATACCAATCACCCCTTGCCTTCAATGGTCAATCTTCTTCATCAAGGTTTTTAGTATTATCTGAATTTGCTCTCTTTCTTTATTATTTGTATCTCATTTTCTGTTAGGAGCTATCAGATGAACGTTTGATTGTATATACTATGTGTTGTGTAAAGCTTCCTCAAATCTTCAAGAGAGCATAGATGAAAATGGAGGTAGTTGCAATGTCCCGATGGACCGTACAAGATTAGAAAAATTGGTTGTTTTAGAACAGCCGTCGATTATAGAAACTATGTCTATTTAATCATGTATGCATATGTTAGAATTTGGGTTCCTTATATCGCATCGATTCCAGAAACCATGTCTATTTAATCAGGTATGCATGTGTTCAAATTTGGGTTCCTTATATCGTTTGACTTAGTTATTTAAGTTCTATACTGTTTGTTTCTTAGTTGAAATGCATTATACGTGCAGTCCATTTAATTCAGTGGTCCATATTGTATTTAGAGAATTGTTCACCGTATCTTCTACTAGCTTAGTTAAAGTTAAGAAGTTGTTAGAAAAGAGTGTGAATAAACCAATTTTTGAGGAAAGATCTTTCACTGTGTTACTTTATGCATTTGAACGTGCAAGGACCCTTCTTGAGAATCCAGACACATAAGGAACTTCTCTATCTTTTCTACCGAGTCTCGTGTCACTTGAAATTCAGAAAGATGATAATTTCTTTTCCTTTTTGATAGAATATGCGTAAAACTTTATTTATTGTTTTTTCTTTAAGAATTTTTAAACTTTTAATTAAAATCTTGTATTGCTTACTATATATCATTATATTATATTGCTTACCATATTTCAATATTTATATGTAATATTATTTTATTGTTAATAAATATTAATGTTTAAGAATAGTATTCAACATAAATTTATGATATTTTGATCTTATTAACATTAAAATTTTAGGTATATTTATCTTTTTATATCCAAAAAATAGTTACTTTTTAAATTTTAAATTACCTATCATGTGTTTTTCAACAATATGGTTAAAATTTTGAAAACATTTTACAATTTTTAGTACTTCATTCTATTTTCACAAAACATTTGTATGAATGGAGGTGTACTATGTATTATAGGCATCGTTAAAGACACATTTATGTATAAATCCATATATTTAAATAAATTTATAGAGATTAAATGCATTAGGTAAAAATTGTAATAATTTTAACTTTTCGTGACGATTTTAAAAATTCGTCACCAAAGTCTAATTTTTTGCGCTGATTCACAAATTCGTCGCTAAAGGCTTGACTTTTGTGGGAAACATGTATGCTATTAGAATCTAAATTAATTGATTCACAATTGAATAATCAAGTTGGTCGCTTGATTATGGTTTAGAATGTAGTGTTGTGATTTATCTCCGTGTAAGTAAAAGAGTTTACTTTAAGGGAATGATGAGTTTCATATCATCATAGTAGTTGACTATCAATAATGACCTAATTAAATGAAACTGGAATCAAGTATGTTTATAAGGAATAAAGTGGACCGCTACTTTAATCTTAAAACATACAACTTAAGCATATGTTTATTATAGACCACAATCTTGATGAGTGGTGAACTCATATATGTTTCATTATAATTCTTGATAAGATTGGAATGGAATTTTACAAAGTATTAATCTCGTGTCTGCATGTTGGAATTATTAATTGAAACGTGTATAAGGGAACATTCACTCAAATATAGAGTTTATAGTGATATCATCATTTCTAGATCTTTTATGAAGATTGGTGATTAAACTAGCGCCAGTAGTTTGATGGACTAGCTACTCATCAAGTCTTGACACTAAGATGAGATATTATTTGTTAATTACCATATAGAGTAAATAGGAAATCTAGAAGGAAAAACCAACATAAAGGCAAAATGGTAATTTTACCCTGCATTGTGTGGATGGCTATAATTAGGTTCATATTAGAGTTTGCAATTGGACATATTGAAACATGTGTTCTCATAATATTTAGTAATTCAAGAGTTCAACTAATTGTCTTTAGTGGAATGACATTTAGTGAATAAGCTAGAATTAATTATAATGAGATCAAATTAATTCTAGGCTTATTGGAGCTTGAATTATCTAAGTCTAATAAGATTCCCCATTTGGCTTCAAAGAATGATATCAAGCTAAGTAAGAAATATAAATGGAGGTCTTAAAGCCCATATTGAATGTGGGCTTGTACTAATTAATGGTTAATTAGAAGCCCAAATGAACATTTAGAAATGGGCAAGGCTTTGATTTAATTAGATTATTTAGATTAATTAAATTAAAACAAAGTTATTAAGATAAATGGAGATGGAATTTCGGTTTTAATGGGTAAATGTGCAGCTGCACATTTAACATTAGTTTGCTACCTTATCATTAAATGGTTTAATGGTGGTCTTTTAATGATAACATGTATCCTATTAGCATTTATTATATTAGAGACGAAAGAGGTACATTTGATGGACTATCTTCCTTCTTTCATCATCAAAAATCGAAATTGGTATGTTACATTTAGGTTAATAGTCTTTTCATATAGTCGTCTTAAAGATAAATGAGATGAGTCTTATTTATTGGCTTCTTTACGATTGATTAAAAAAAGAAGTGATGCATTTGATGCAAATTTCTTCTTTCCTTTGAGATTAACCAAAATTGAGAGGCTGTAAGAAAGAGTTCTTGCATTGTTTTGACTCTATCTCTCCTGTCTTGCATGGTGACCTGAAAATTACATGAGAGTGTCATTTTTTTTGCTACTTTCTTCTAAGAAAATTCTCCTTCAGAGTTTTCTTCTCCTTTTCCACCAAAGGATCTTGTTAACTAAGTTGTCCAAGAAGAACAAGTGGTGGATCGGATTTGTTGATGATACAATATCAAAAAGAGGATATAATAAGGTGAAGAAGATACATCACTTAGGAGAGGATACATTGGCAAGGATAGGATAGAACAGCGAGGAGTTAAAGCTATAACGAAGGAGAAGGTAATATTTTCCTTCTTGTGATTATATAAATGTTTTTCCTTATACCGTATCATATGTGGCTATGCATGTTGATTTGGATATATTGCTTCTGCTAAAATTTTCATTTCTTAAAAGTTTTGAAATCTACCGTTTCTTCCAAATTGATGCATGTTTTATTTTCTGATCCAACATATATTGTTTGTATAAAAGGAGAAGACTAAAAAAGGCAAGCAATTAGAGTGACGAATAAGGGTTTTGAAACACTCCTTTCATAAGTATGGAAAATTTGATATGTTGTTGGGTTTTTTTTAGTGTAACATTAGGGTTTTGTTATAAGAAGTATACTAGATGAATATAGGATGTTGCTAGTTCATTTATATGTGTCTTTGGCGTTACTTTTTCATAATAAAACTAAAGTGAGTTAATTGGAGTGTGTACCACGTTAGATGGAGTGGTTCCACTAAACATACATTAGTATTTTTACAATATCTTGGCCTATAGATATCTAAATGGGATGATTTTAATTAGAGATTAAATTAAGTACATATGTCTATAACTTTCATAAAGAAGTTGAATTTTATTTCTATCTTTAAGGGTTTTGAAATTTGGCACGAATTTGAGTTCTGGTTGCTATCCTTGTTTAAGAATAGTCTGTAATATTTTGGGTATAACTCTCTGAATAATGAACCAAATTGAATTAACTTTACATCATTAGAAACTTAATACATAGAGAAAACATAGAGGAACATTTTTTATAGAAGAACATATTGCCTAAAAGCTTCATTTTTTGTTTCAGAATGGCCATACAAAATTGATCCAAAAAGCTGTCCTGAGAAAAGCAGGAAATTGGGTACAGTTGTGCATCACCCCCATTTTTAGCCCAAACATGAAATTTTCCTTACCCAAATGCTACTGATTCTCCTCCAAAACTCTTTCAGATATCACTTCAATTTAGCAAACCCAATTATTAGGGTAAAATGAGACTTATGCTTTTAATGTGTGATGACTTAAATGCTTTCATTGATGCATTATTGCAAAGACTTATATTCATAAGGCATATTAAGTTTGATTAGGCATGAATGAAAACTTTCAATTTGAGCATAAAGGAATAATTTCATATGTTATGCATTATTTCTCTTACATATGGCTTTGAAATATGATATGATTTGCTTTAACCTGCCAAGTCCTAGTTATAGGTAAATTGGAATGTCTAGAAAGGTCTGCAATTACTTTTGTTCTTAGGACACTACAGTGTCTTCTATTTTAGAGAATTAATTTTCTTTTATTTTTGTAGATACCAATCATAGATATCTTCTGTTTTGTTCTCGTTACCCACTTCTGGAAAGATTAGCAGGCAATTTTGTATGTAATTTGATATTTTTTCTATTTTGATGTAATTGATAGTCTGATTATTCTCTAGTTTGAATAATCAAAAATTGCTATGTCATATATCATGATTCATTTGCATGTAAATGTTAGACGACTGTACGAAGCAGTCACCATCTTGTATCTTGCTTTATTTAATTTCCCACTAAGCTATATGCTTAATGTTGGACCACTAAGTCCAGAATGTGGGTTCGTGTGAGTATTGGCGAGCCTTGGCTAATGCTTAGCACGCAGTTTGGCATGAGGAAGGCGTGTTGATAAGGGAACAAGGCGAAGTCTTACGAGTTGGTGAACTAAGTCATGCGAGATCTGAGGGTGCGCGAAGGCACTTAACTTCGGTAAGATGGGTCGGAGGTATGTAAAATGTGCGAGGTTTTATACTAACTCGGTTTATGACTTGTACTTAGTTATGAAGCGACGAGACTACAAAATGAAGTGAGTTGGATCATGGAAGGTGGACTTGTCCATGCACGTGCATTAACAGACTTATATATGTATAGGCCTTGGTGAACACATCAACAGTGACGAGGCAACTGTGGATGATGTGGCAGATGATGACATGGTGGATAAGATCGCAGTGGATGAACATCAATTTTAAAGGATAAAGATCATCTGGAAGGATCATCTGAAGATAGAGGAGATCTTCACAGATAAGGATAATCATTCCTAGATACGGTAATCTTTTAAATGTGATGTAACTTAATCCTATTAAGAATAAGATAGGATAAGATTGTGATCTTAGTTAGTAGAGTTCTATTAGAATTCTACCTGAGTCATCTAGTGGAGCCTATAAATGGATCATTAGAGTTGAGAGCTATTTATTCAATCAGTGAGAGAGCTCATTGAGAGAAATCACTCAGAGTAGAGAGCTTTGAGAGTTGAGAGCTTTTGGGAGAAGGGTTCTCATTGTAAGGGCTTTGAGTAGGGAGTTCTTTGTGAGTGCTTTGAGGAGGAGGTACTTGGGTCATTTCTTAACATTTTGTTGAGAGTTAATGAACGAGTAGCTTCGGCTACATATATGTATATCTATTGTCGCTTTCTTTACTTTACTTTACACTTGTGGTATTTTGGTGTGTGAGAGAAACATTTTAAACACTTGTGTGTTCGTGAGGTGTTTGAGGGATAATGGAATTGTTCAGCGATATTCACATGAGAAGGCTGAATCTTGCTTAAGCGGATCGAAGCGGGATTGCAGCATGAAGTAGACCTTTGTGACACTTAGTACGGTGGTTTTTCCTCCGTGTAGGTTTTGATAAAAAGGGTTAAGGCTAGGACAACAACAATGGCCAAAGAAGGCATATCATGTTTTGGGAGGTTTTGTGCTTAAGCTTTGGGTTGTATTCAATATTATGAAGAATTTTTTTTAGTTTATGTAAATGGCCTGTAATAACCATAACATAGGATAGGTTTGATATTAGGGCATGGATTTGATAAATACAATGTGTATACTGTGTCCTATTTATAACTCAATGACATATGAAATCCTCAGTCATCGACTGGACAGTGAATGATTAAGGAGTTCCCCCTTTTTAGAGGGCCTATCATGGGCTTCTATCATTACTACTTACGATGGTGAATTGCCTACATAAGTTATGTAGGAGTTTCTTACTCTCTCGCGTGGTCATGTAGAGAACTGAATTTAAAGATGGTGTTGATTTATCTAAATTATTTAAGGTATATGGGTCTTCCTCAATTGCCAGTGTACAGAACAAAAAACTTCAATTCTAGCAATGTACGGTATAAATGAAGCATTACCCTAATGTCATGAAAGATGGCATTGTTTATCCCCCTCTTGAACTTTTGGAAGCAGGGGAAAGGGATTGGTTGAATGCACTGGTGGGATCATTTTGGAGCAAACGTCCTACATTTTCAATTATCAAGGCCTCAGCTAGTGCATGGTGGAGCAAAAAATGTTTAGAGAAACTTTACTCGCTGATGATGGAATGATTATATTCAAATTAGCTTCGGATAGTAATCTGAATGAAATAATTCGAATGGGTCTTTGGCATATAGATGGACAACTTATGTTCTTACAAAAGTGGAAGCCATGGATTGCATTTGATAGGAAGTATGTTGAAGTGTTTCAAATTTAGGTACATTTCTGTAAACTACCATTTGAACTGTCGACAGTGGAAGGGTTAAGTTTTATCGCCAATTCCTTAAGTAAATCATTGAGTATGGAGGCCCAAACATCATATATGAAGAGGATAGGATATGAAAAGATATGTATAGAAGTAATTTGAAAGGCTACACTACTAGATTTTTTACCAATTATGCAACTTATTGAATTAGGGGAGATGGTGAAAGGGGAAATACATTTATCCTATCTATGGAAGCCACACAATCTAGTCAAGAAATGGTTTCCAAATAGGAAAAGGTATAAAACATGTTGGCAAAAGGAGTTATTAAGGATTGAATAGTATTTGAGATGGTGTTAGCATTCAGCAGGAGGTTCATAAGCAACCTACCTAGAATCCTTTAGCCGAGAGTGATACAGGGAAGCATACTAAAGTTATTAATCATATAAGACAAATTAAGGGTGATCCTAATTCTGAGGTAACATCAACTGCTTTTAAGGTATCAATTGGGGAAAGTTTAGCTGGAAATATTGAAAAGTAGAAGAAAAAAAATGCAATTAATACATTCTTTACTTAGAGTCCAAAGTTGGAAGAGTATTCTAGTACTGTTGATGTAATGCAAGGTCAGACTATATGAATTTCTGCAAAGAATAAGGAAGGTAGAGTCCACTGCAATAGTTTGGACCAATCATAAACCTCTGGTGAATAAGGAACTAGAGGGCTATAATGGTTACTTAATTGAATAAAATTGTTGATGCAGTACAAGGTAAGATTAATTGAGATTCTGCAAAGGATGAGGAAGGGATGATACTCTATATGCTTATGATAGTGTGGAACAAGCACCAATTACTAATGAGCAAGGAGCTTGTCAAGATTTAGTTTTTAATCAACCAAAGGTAGATGTGTTAAAACCTCTCTAGGAGGATCAATCCGATGGTGCTAGTAATGAACCTTTGAACCTAATACTGTAGGAGAATGTTACTATTAAAGGGGGCTAACACTTCATAAGGATCGCCTAGTACCTCTAGAAGAAGGCCAGCCAAGAGGCTAAACAAAAGAAGTTTGCTCATAAATGACAGTATTAGTATGGAATACAAGAAGGTTAATTGGACCTTTAAAATAGTCCATGGTGAGGGAACTGATTAGGGATCGAAAACAAATTTTGGTAAGCCTCTTAGGGACAAAAATGTAGGCACCAGTTATCTAAGATGGACTATCTTTTTTAGGTGTTCAATGGAAGACAATTACTAATCATTCGTATCATTATAATGGGTATATTATCTGCTTATACAATACTAAATACATTGAGGTAATAGTTAGTAGCATTAGTGACTAGTTGTTACATCTTCATTACCAGTTGATAGACAACTCTCCTTAGTAGCATCAATGACCAGTTGTTACATCTTCATTTCCAACTGAGAGACAACTCTCCTCCTTTCGAAGTTACCTTCATATGTGCTTCCAATTTTGCTTTCCAGAGGACACAATTGTGGAATGATATATAATTTATTTAATCAAGTATGCAAAACCCTTGCACAATAGATAGAGATTTTAATTGTTCCTTAAATTCTAAGGAAGTAGAAGGTGGAGCAAGATATAGAATGTGATCAAGCCAAAAGCTTTTTTGGTTTTATTATTGTATAGAATTTGATTGAACAGTTGATGATAGTATCTAGAATGTCGAGGATGTTCTAACCTCACCTTTGGAATTTTGTTCTTGAATTAATGAGAATTTGATTGTTTATGTTTTATTAGATATTATTATGTTTAATTCTACTATTTCATTATTCGATAATAAACTAAGAGGTGAATCGAATGAAAAACGATTAAATTGAACTAACTAGAGTTATTTGATTTAAGAATTGAAATAGATCGAGAATTTGTGCAAAGAGAGGTCTTATATAGGTTTCTGATAGTTTATTAGAGAACTTCAGAACTAATTAGGGTTTTGGACATATTGTGAATTAAGAGTTTGCAACCTTCATAATCTGATTAGGGTTTATAATTTAAGGTTAATGGTTATAACTCTCTCTGTTTATAAATTGAGAGAGAGTAATTAACCCTAAGATAATGTAGAACTAACAATCCAATAATTCATAATCAGTTAGGTTAGCATTAAGGATAGGTAAAATTCCTTTTCTCTCAACTGGTAATTTCTTTCGGTTGATTCTTGAGTGTGTTACAAATTGCATAATAATTAATATTTTTTTATTTGATTCTTAATTTGATTGATTGAATTAAATTCTCGTATTAATTTTATTGTATCTTGAATTTCTGTTATTTGCTTCTAGCCATTGATTTTAGGATTAAATTAGTTCTCTCCTCATGGGATTGACACCTTTGGTAATATGCTAACTAACTATACTCTTGCAGATTATCGAGGTTTAATAATTGAAATTTACACACAGCCAAGCCCCAATCAAGTTTTTGGTGACGCTGCCGGGGAGATGATTAGTTTAGTTATTTAGTTTAAGGCATTTTAGTTAGTTTTTAGTTTCTATTATTTCTTTCCATTTCTGAATCTATGCTCTTGCATGAACACAAGAGTTACAAGTAGTTTAAGTCGTGTTGCTAAAACCTTAGAGATAGATATCACTTGATTAGAATGATCAATTAAGAAAGCTCGGTGCGAAGAAGAAGAAGAAATTGTAAAAGCAATAATGGCCGAGGAATTTCAGCAGGATTTAGATCACGGAGCGAACCAAGGATGCCAAAAAAGAAACCTTATGGATTTCATGAGACTAGGATTCAATTCGGCTAACCAAGGAGTAGTTAGGCCACCAATGCAGGCAACCTCTTTTGAAATTAAACCAACCCTCCTAAATATGCTTCAACATAATGTGCAATTCTATGGACTAATGCATGAAGATCCTAAGGTACATATAGTAAATTTCCTTGAAATCTGCGATATCTTTTGGTACCATCAGATGTTGAAGGATACGTTCAGAATTAGGCTTTTCCTTTTTAACCTAAGAGATAAAGCAGTGGCCTGGTACCACTCCTTCAACCTAGCTAGTGTCATTACTTGGGATTAACTAATTTGTGCCTTTTTAGAAAAGTATTTCCCCTTACCAAGACCACAAAAATTATCAAGGAGATTACCAACTTCCAGCAATAATAGGGAATCGATCAATGAAACGTGGGAATGATACAAGGACTTGCAACAAAAATGCCCACACCATAACTTACCTAAGGAGTTATTATTTCAAACATTCTATAATGGAGTAACCCCATATATGAGAGGCATGATTGAAGGCTTCCTCCTCATCTTCGATAAAAGTTGTGCAACTAAAGTTTGAACTTTATATACGGATGGACTATGATATGGTGGACTGTTTCTTGAAGAAGGATAACGATCTAGAGCAAGTTAGTTATATGGGAGCTCAATATGGACGAGGAGGGGGAAATAATCCCTGCTCTAATATATACAACCCTAGGTAGGAGAATCACCCTAACTTTTTTTTGACGAATAATGCTGGAGGACAATTCAGATCCCAAAGACAACTAAGTGTCTAACAAAATAAACCGAGCTCAATGGAATCCAAGTTGGATAGGATTTGAGATAAAATTGCAGGCACAGAGGATACACACA
Source organism: Erythroxylum minutifolium (assembly GCA_027123815.1). Lineage (NCBI taxonomy): Eukaryota > Viridiplantae > Streptophyta > Magnoliopsida > Malpighiales > Erythroxylaceae > Erythroxylum > Erythroxylum minutifolium. The sequence goes on along the minus strand of JAOTJB010324063.1, from coordinate 9,914 downwards.
AAAGGCTTAATAGCAAGTTTGAGAAAGTCACTAAGAACCACGCCTCTTCAATACACAATCTGGAGGTCTAAGTAAGTCAGCTAATAGAGGCAATTTCAACTCAGAATGTAGGAACCCTTCCAAGCAATATTGAATCTAACTCAGCATGGCCATTAGTCAAACCTAGGAAAAGAAATTCAAACATATGAAAGAGGATGGAGGTAATGGAGAAGGACAAGAAAATATGGAATTCCTTCCAAGTGAGCTTGTAATTAAGCCGATCGAGGAACCTCGACCTGAATTTTCATACCCTATCTTAGCTCAGTAGAAGTCAAATTTAGGTGAGGTGATGAGGAATTCTAAGTAGGCTGAATTAAACAATGTTGAGGATATAGCAGAACAACTACAAACGAGGCTCACACGAAAGAAATCAATCAAGAAGAAGGTTAAAGAGCTCATAGCAAAAGAAAACCCTAATATAACACAGAAGAAAAAGGACCAAGGGGAATTTTACATTCCTTATAGTATCAATAGAGTTGAAATAGACAGACATTTACAGATTTGGGAGTGAGTATTAATATGATGCCCTGTATATTTGGTCAAAATTTTGGGTTAGAAGAGTTAGAACACACTACAATGCTAGTGAAGATAGTAGACATAATAGTTCATCGACCGAAGGTTATTATTAAGGATGTGTAAGTATAGATTGATAGATTTACCTTCACCACAGACTTCCTTGTATTGGATATTGGAGAAGATGTTGAAACCCCTATGGTCATTAGATAACCATTCTTGGCTACTACTCGTTCAATAATTAACATTGATGGTGGTGAACTAACTCTGAGGGTCAGAGAGCATCAAATAACCTTCACTATGTTCAAGAATGACAACAGTTCTCCCTTACTTCTAGCTAACATCAAAGAAATCAAACCTCAAAGACAATGGCAAGATATTAAGGATCCTAGGAATGCATTTAGATAGAAATGATCGTGGAGGAGAAAGTGAAGGAAGGTGAAGCAGAAGGAAGGTGAAACCTAGGTAATGGTAGCTCATGTGCAAATGGTAAGATCAATGACAGTGCTACCATTACATGATTCATTTGAACCACCTTGAGCATAAGAAGAGCATCGAGCTACCAACATTAAAAGAAGCGCTACATGAGAGGTAGCCAATGGATTATTAATTTCATGTTATTTCCTTTTGACGTTTAAATAGTTTGAATTTTGCAGTTAGGTTATTTCATTTCCAAATAAGGTTAGGAAGGCATATGGCTTTGACATAAGTTAGATGATTGAGGAAGTAAGCACAAGAGAGGTCAAAGAGCTATAAAAGAGTTGGGAAGTGATCTCAAGAATGTGTACAAGGACAAAAGAAGAAAAAATTGGAAAATTGGTGAAATTAATGCAGGCCACGGTAGGGTAAAATTGTCCATACTATTTTTAGCTAAAATTTTGACCAATTTACCCTTCCTTCACCTATATATTCACTTCATACTTTATTTTTTCACTCACTTTCTTTTTAACTTTATCTCTCTAAATTTAGAACCTCCAAACACTCTCACTTCTCTCTAACCAACTTCTAAATTTCCACTTTATTCCAACTTCCACCTACTTGCAATCTAGTATGCTGCGTATTAAGCGGTCAGTGAGGCGCAATCAATCATCGGGACTAAATCAAGTCTCGAGCTAAGGGCGAAGGAATAAGGTGGCAGATTTCAGTGCACCTTTCTAATCTACACAGAGGATGAAGGTATTCGATTTCAATCCCTTAAAGTTAAACAAATAATAGTCCTGAAATATTTTAATTTTGATACGTTTGATAGGTTGGAATTGCAAGATAGGGTAGAGAATTTAACAAAAAGAATTTAGTGGGCCAAGTTTATACACTTCCAATATCCTATCTACTGAGCTCACTCTCTAATTCTTCACTTCCTTTCATTTCAAACCTAGTAACCATAAGAAAATGTGGTTTAGGTCGTGGGGATAAACTTTTGAGCTGAGCGTTAAAATCATGTGTTATATTTGCGGCTTCCTCGAATCTTCCATTATTGATCAACATGATGATTTTTATGCTTCTTGCTATTAGAATGAGCTCACTGGGTTAGAATGATTCGACGCTAAGAATACCCACAGCAACATTATACAAACCCATGACCAGTTGTTATTGCATAAATTCATATGCCAAATGTTTTTTAACAAATCAGAAAATAGTAAGTGCTCAACAAAAGAACTTTTTTTATTGCGGTGCATAAATCACAACATCCTGGTGTGCACCTCTACATATGTTCTTAACATTATTGTTATGACTCTATGTAAAAGGAGCAATAGTTTGGGTATGGGGTACTTAGTTTTCGCCAATGCTAAGTATTATAGCGTGGATTGTAGTGGCCTAATGGTCTACCTCCTTGATTTTCTAAATCACCATCATTTGTGGTGTGCTAAAATCTCCATAACATGGAACTATGGGACATCAGCCAAAAGACTCATATGGAGATCAGGGCTAATCAGGTCAGCAGGCAAAAGAGGACTTGACTAACGAGGAGTTCGAAGAGGAAGAAGAGACAGAAGAACCTGGTTGGAAGAAAATGCTTGATACAATCACCACTAACACCAAGGTAATTACGATACACTTGCGGAGAACCCTAGAAGGATGAGGGAGATGGGCCGCACATAACGACATCAGAGATGGGATATACGTTGTATTCATCAATACTTAGGGGCTCAAGGTGTCCAACTGCAACCTCCTACGCCATCCCCACCTCCATCACCGTGAGACTTAGTTTTTATCCCTTTTCTTTTAAATTTAGTCTTTATTTTATTTTTTGTTTTATTTTATTTTTCTTTCTTCCATGGGTGTTTGTTTGTCTCCTTCTCATATTGAGGATAATGTGTTGTTCAAGTGTGGGAGGATTGTGTGTTTTACTTTGAGTGTGAATTTTGCATATTGAATGATAGTTTGTTTAGGTTGCATATTATGAATTATGTGAATGTGTTAATGGCTTAGATGGAATGAAAATGATTTAATTTTGAACATAATCAATAAGGTTGTGAAGAGTCATTAGCTAGCAAAGTTAGTGATTTGGGTTTTTTGGCTAATATGCAAGTTAATTAGGATTTAGTGTTAGTTTATTACCCTATAAGTTGTCACATTCATTCATAATTTTAGGTTTTTAGACTAAGTAGCATTGCTAGTATTTTTCATAAAAATGAGTAGCTAAAGCAACAAGGTAGGCATTAAATAAAACAAATAATAAAAATAATAAATAAAAAGCGTGTTTTCTATTAAATAACTCTTCTATTGGCCTTTGGGTTATGAATAGAGCTAGTATCCAGTTAAGAACATGATGTAGTCAAGTAACCAGATTAACATGCATCATAAATGTGTGCCTTCACGTCAAAAGGTTATAATGACATTCCAACTAAGCAACTTAATAAAAACATGACTTAGTCGAGTAACCACATCAACATTCATCACCAATTTTTTCTCTGTGTAAAAAGACTAGGTCCATGTCCATAAAAAGTAATAAAAATTTAAAAAAATGTATTTTCTGATAAAAACCTACCGAACTTGTGAATAGCTTAACTTTTCATGAAAAAGTACTTAGGATTAGTTACAAAGTTTGAATGACCAAATAATTATTAATGTGTGTGTACAATTGCAAAGGGTGAATTAACTTGACATTTAAGTTTTGATTAATATGTATTTTAGTCTAGAGCTCTTAGACGTGGATGTTGTATGTTAATGATTCATAACAACTTGAATGATTAGGTTTAAAGTTAAATTTATTTCATGAAGTTGAAGCCATTGTCTGACTACTATATTGTGTGCTTTATGATTTTGTGTATTTGTTATTTTTTTTGTTTAAGGACAAGCAAACGTTTAAGAGTGGGCATGTTGATAAGTGTACTGCATCATATTTTAGGGCATAGTTTGATATGTATTTAACTGTTAATTGAATCATTTAGTATGTGTTTAGGTTAAAATTATGTTAGTTTGTTAATTATTTATGTTTTAAGTTTTTTATGGGTTAGTACAAGTCTTTGAGCTTAAATATTATATTTTTAAGGTACCCTGATGTGTTTGCCAGTGTTTTAGGGTCAACTTTAAAGAACATATGAGTTTTGAAGGCATTCAGGCCGAAACAATGACCCACAATCGTGGGATGTCAGGCTATGATCATAGGCCAAAACACTTAAGAATGTCATGATCATGGCCTGCATGCTATGATCATAAGAAAAGGCTTAAATGTGAGCCACAATTGTGACCTACATTAAGAAGATGCCCAGGCACTCAAGAACGTCAAGTTTCAAGGGAGTTTTTGGACCTTTTAGACCCTGAAAAAATCCTAGGGTTACCCAAAGCACAAGAGAATATAAAAAGAACAAGAAGAGGCAGAGAAATGAGCTTTTGCATTAGCCACCTTGAGAAACCCTAAAGAGAAATCAATGAGAGAAAAAGTAAGAGAAGAAGAATGAGAGAAGAGGAGATGAAGCTTACTTGAAGTACTTCCTGAATCAGGAGGTTTCCTGACGTCGCTGCCTCCTGTCATCCATTTTAGATTGTATTTCCTATTCTTTTCAGTTTTATTATTGTATAAAGTTAGATTGAATAGTAGTCGATGGGATACAAAATCTCAAGTGATCGTAAGGTTACGTACACTAAGTTTTAATATTTATAACCTTGGTAATTTCCGCAAGCGCATGGGTCGTTCGCGTAGTACTTAATGTATCGATCCCATGAGGAGGAAAGTCTAGTCTTAAAACTTAAGGTCGTACTAACTACAATAATTCAAAAGAAATAAAATAATGCAAAAAATAAATCAATCAAACAATTTATTTCAAGAATTAAATTGCAAAAATCTAAACAAGTAACAAATCACATAACTTAATCCAAAAATTAACCTAGAAATTACCAAGTGAGAGAAAGGGGATTTTTAATCTGAAAATAACAAAAATCTAACTATTATGCAATTATCGAATTAATGGGTCTAGACGTTCCTAAGATAGATTACTCTCTCTTGAGTTATAATCATTAACCTTAATTGATAATCCCTAATTTAAATTATGGAATTATGATCTCTTAATTCACAATTGACTCAAAACCTAAATTAATTTTAAAATTTTCTAATAACCTACCGAAAACCTATGCTCGATCTCTCGTTACACAATCCTACCAATTTGATTCAATTCTCTACTTATCAAATTACCTAACTCTCGTTAGCATAATTTGATTATTTTCAGTCGACTTACCCTCTCAGTTTATTACCAAATTATTACGAACAGATATCGAATCATAATTAAATCAATAAAATCATAATCAACTAAACTTTATTAATCTCAAAGACCAAAAGCCTGAAGGTGAGTTTAGACATAAATCAACACTCGGCAACAGTTAATTTCAATAATCATCCCAATTTCATACATCCATAAAATTGAAATAGAAATAGAAATACTGTTATAACGGATTCGTGGAGGCAGCGACTGTGGGAAACCACCTATTCTTGGAAGTACGTCATGTGAAGCTTCATCTCCGTGACTCTCTTCCTTCGTCTCTTTCCTCAATCTCTCGATAACTCTCTAGGTTTTTTTTTCAGAATGTGGCTGTATTGAGTCTTTGGCGTCGATGCCACCTTTGAACCAATGTTAAGAAGCTACCCCTCCATAGGTCTTTTATGATTGAGAGCTTTTTTTTGCCCTCTTCATTCTATCTTGAAGTTTTCTTCTTCTCCCTACCAAAAAAAACACCCAAAACCTTTCATAATATTCAGCTGTCAGAAAAATGATACTTTTATACTAAAAAGTAGGGTTCGGGTGAGCTGTAAGTGACACACTAGTCACACTTATGATAGACACACTCACGGTTATGAGAGACCTCTCACTACCATGAGAAGGTGTCTTATACCCACACAACATCATGCATAGTTGTGAGCTTGCTCTTTCCCTCTTCACTCTTCACGTTCTTCATTTTTCTTGTATTTTCTTGAGCAATTAAGACAAGTGATAAGTGTAAATTGCATCATGTTTAGAACATAGTTTAATATGTTTTTAGCCATTAATTAGATCATTTAGTATGTGTTTAGGTTAGAATTGTGTTAGTTTGTTAATTATTTGTGTTTTAAGTGTTTTATGGGTTAGTACAAGCTTTTACGCTTAAATATTATATTTTTGAGGTACCTTGATTTGTTAGTGCTTCAGGATCAACATCGAAGAACGGAGAAGTTTTGGAGACATTCGAGCTAAAACAACGACCTACAATCATGACAGAAGGCTCAGATGTAGGCCACAATCATGGCCTATGTTGTGCAGATGTGTAGCCACTCTCAAACTTCACGTTTCGACGGATTTTTTGGACCTTTTGGATCCCTAAAAAACCTTAGTTCAACCCTAAATACAGAAGAACATAAATAGAACAAAAAGAACAAGAAGAAGAGCTTTTGCAATAGCCACTTTTTTAAAAACTCTAGAGAAAATTCGTCGAGAGATTGAGGAAAAGAAGAAGGAAGAGAGAAGAGGAGAAGAAGCTAATTTGACATGCTTCCCGAATCAGGAGATTTCCCTACGTTGTTACTTCCCGTCCTCTATTTGATTTTATTTCCTATTTATTTCAGTTTTATCATTGTATAGAATTGGATTGAATAGTTGATGATAGGATCTAAATGTTGAGGATGCTCTAAACTTTTATCGAAGTTTTATTCTTGAACTAGTGAAATCTGATTGTTTTTATATTTATTGGATTTATTGTGATTAAATTATGTAATTGCATAATTCGGTAATAAATTGAGAGGGTGAATCGAGTGAAAAATAATTAAATTGGGCTTACGAGAGTTAGGTGATTTAATAGAACAAAAATTAAATCAAATCAGTAATTGTGCGAAGAGAGATCTAACATAGGTTCCCGATAGTTTATTAGACAACTTCATATCTAATTAGGGTTTTTGATAGATTGTTAATTAAGAAATTACAATTTTCATAATCTGATCAGGGTTTATAATTTAGGGTTAATGGTTATAACTCAAGAGAGAGTAATTAACCCTAGGATCATCTAGTACCAATAACCCGGTAATTTATAATCAATTAGGTTAGAGTTAAAGATAGGTAAATTTTTCTTTCTCTCAATTGGTAATTCTCTTAGGTTGATTTTTGGGTGTGTGTTGCAATTACTGAGATATTAATATTTTCATGATTGATTATTGAATTTTTTTAATTGATTGAATTGAATTCTTATTTTAGTTTGTTATATTTAAATTTCTGCAATTTATTCTGGCCTTATATTTTAGGATTAGATTATCCCTCCTCATGGGATCAACACCTTAGGTACTACGAGAACGAATCGTGTACTTACGGATAATCGAGGGTATTTATTAAAACTTACAACATCAATAGCTCGATCAAAGATTAAGGTACATAGTCACCTACATGGTCATTTAGTTGACCATATATAATCCAAAAACACTAATTATAAAGTATAAAGGGCAATTAAGAGGTCAATTAAAAGGGATATATAAGAGAGACATCAAAAGATGTACATTCTCCTCTTTTGATGTGTGTCTTGAAGAGCTATGACTGGCTAATCCTCTTTATTTCATTTCAAGGGGGATACTAAGCACTAATAACATTTTTGTGCATTGATAAATCCTAACAATGTTCTTCCTTTCTCTCTTTTGAAATTTATTACGTTATTTTGCTTTTAATGTTTATGAATTATGTATGAACGATTTAGTTAAGGCCATTAGGTCATTCATGTATAGATTTGTAACTAGAAGTTTGATTACAATTCATATTTATTGTTAATTTCATTCATTTATGGTAAAATAATGATGGTCTATCATTAGGGATAACATATCATAAGTCTAATAATTTGAACATATGTGATTATTGCTTAGATTAACCTATTTTCCTTATTTTTAACTACTATTACACTAAATCTAGATAGTATGTTCTATATTGTCTAATAGTTAGATCTTATTAAAGAGCTTATTTTAATTAGTTATGATCTAAAAAATTTGGGTTTAACAGAGCTTGTTGTTAATCCATAGTAAATAATTTCAAGGAGAGGGATAGGACGAATGTTACATTTGATTATGTAATTTGAGGGTTAAGATTGAACTAAAAACTGGGTTTAAATCTGTTTACTACTCTTTTCAAATTTGATTTATTTAATTTAATATGTTTTTATAGATTAATTTTATTTAATTACGTTAATCAAATTCTTCCAACCCCCCTCCCATCTCATTAAATTCAATAGTCTAATACAAAACTTATTCATGCACTATCTTTGGATACAATCCTTTCTCACTATTGTTACAAATTTAGTTGTATAGAGTTAGGTTTTAAATTTTGGTGTGCTCAGCACATATCACCATTTATATGATTAACAAACATATCCCATCTTTAGTATTTTTTAAGTATAAGGTGTGTTATGAAGTTTTTCTATAGCTGTATTTAAATATATGAGTGTTTGAAGTGGTAATGTTGTTGTGAGAGATAAGAAGTAAAGGTTTAGATGGTTTTAGTATAAAATATATGTAATATGTAAAAAATTATAAGTAACAAGTTTTCAACTTCATTAGTATTTTTTACAAAGAAAGTTAGTGTCGGAAGGAGAGAAGAATATTTTTAAAAGAAGAACAAGGAATAAAATCATTTCTGCTCAAGCATTGAATCATTTTTTCGAGAAATCAATTTGGTGTATAATGTAGTATATATTAGTAAATTTAATTATTACCATTTAACGTATATTAGTATTTGTTATATTTTAAAGTGGCACATTTTCTACAACATAATGGTATTTTTTTGAGTCATCTTGTGTTTTTGTAGTATAATGAAATAGTGTAATAAAGATGAATAATAAAAGGGTTAATTACAAAAAAATCTCAAACTTTCGTCAAATTTTCAATTATAGCTCGAACTTTAAAAAGTAGAAATGAAATGCCCAAACTTTTAATTTTTTCAATTTTTAGCCCAACGTTAGTATTTCCATCATCTTTCCTGATGTGTTAGTGTCACATGTGTAGGGACATTAATTAATCAGACACATCAGCAATGGTTAAGATTCAAAACACTGACTAATTAAACGACTTCATTTATTGACTTTAGTAGGTGACGTCATTTTTTTCAATGACCTAACCCCTTTTCTTTTTCAGTTTGCAAAGCACTTGAGCATTATGAAAAGTAGCTCCCAACAGAGAAAAACTCATCTCTTTCGTTATCTTTATTATAGTCTTCTTCGTTCTGGTCATTTCCTTGTAGCCAAAGGTCTAATGGCAAATATTATCAGTTTGGTTTGGTTGTACCCTTAAACACAGAGTTAGTTAAGGAAGCGTTAAAGGGAACATGATCAAAAGTTAGTTGACAGGCACAGAAGCAGATCGGTAGCGAAGATTAAAAATAATAGTAATGATGTAAGAATTAGGTACATAACTAAATTTGATATAATAGCGTAAAAAAATCCTTGTTTAAAACTTATACGAAATTTGTGTATCATGATCGTGGAATTGCAAGTTTTTAAGTAGTTCAATAATGATAATTAGATTCACAAGACTTTGAGCAAGTTGTTATTTGCTTGTCTTCCTCCTATAAAGAAATTTCAGTTAGAGAACTTCACTTTCAAAATTTTAACCAACTTTGTTATTTGTTACATGTTTATGTACTTGGACAACAATTGGTAGTCGTTTGATTTATGCTGAAATGTTTTTGTAATTTGAACATCTTCGTTAGTATGTCCAAACATATTCCAGTTTGTGAAGTTTTCTTCATATTGTTTTGTTTATAAGGATTGCTTAAACTAGTATTAACAATGGTTAGGTAAAGTAAGCTAAAGTTAACTGTTTCAATATGATTGTGATAACTTAAACAACCAAATTGATGAAATTGTCTAAAATTTTACAATTTATATGGTTTATGCCATGTTGGAACCTTTTGGCACTTACATAGAAA